>VMDO01026730.1:0-26304 GCA_007922755.1 Pedetes capensis
GGGTGTTGCTACCATCCATATAAAGATTGCCCTTGACTTTGGGCTTTAAGAACATAAGACCTTATACTGTAAAACTAACATTTTGGATAACTTTCTTGATTAACCAATCAAGCTTAGCTCAATTTAGGGGCTTATATATTGAAAGGACTATAAGCCCCAAATATTTTCCAAAAGGACATTAATCATTTTTTAGATTAATATGATTATGAACATGCTATTTATTTACTTATTTATTTATTTTTGCAGTACTAGAGGTTGAACCCAGGGCCTTGCTCATGCTAACCAAGCACTCCACCAATGAGCCTCATTTGCTTGACAACTAAAATGAAATGAAATTTTCTAGATGTTTTAACATCATACATACATTCATTAAATATTGTATGATTTATTTCAGCATCAAAAGTACCTGTTCAAAGAGGAAGAGGAAAAAGAATCTTTTTAATTGGTGACTTTTTCTTGTCACTGAATGTGAAAGCTAGAACCATTATTTTGCAATGCTCTTGTTTTAGAGTGCTATCCCCATTTGTCTGGTGTGTAAAAGATAGCAGATGCTTTGGGTGTTTGGAGCACACCTGGTTTTTCTGCAAAGAAAATGTGTAATTTGGACTATCAAGTGAATAATTAATGTCAAATTAATTCAAGAAGCATTCTGAAAAAAAATCACGTGAAACTCCTTGCTTGCTCTAGGAAGTGCTGAAACAGGCATCTTTGTCCCCATTCTCAATAAAAACTTCTACTCAAAGACAAAACACTTGTGCTTGATTTCTTCTAGACAAAAATTATATTTGCTATTTTTTAAAAGAATTCATCCACTTTCATAAAGCACAGTCTACCTTTTGCTGACAGTACTTTCCAAAGAGGGCTATTCTCTGCAAGAGAACCACAGGAAATTAAAGAAATGGCCATGTCAGAGCATCTGCCTGTGTTTGCAATAGTAACAACAATTCTTAATATATGAATAAAAGGCTTTATCTCATGGTACATTTGGTTATTTGGAATCTCAAATCTTGAGGCAGATTCTAGATTTAAGCCTAACTTTCAAGGAATGGGTAAGGCTGATTGTTTGAGTAATTATGCTGCTAATTTTGCCTTCTTATGTCCACAGACGAATGTCTTGTTTCTCAGATAAACTATATTCATCTTCAATGATCCTCCACGCCAGGATGTATCTTTTCCACCTAGGAAAATACACAAGTAGACATGATGAAGAAGTGGACAAACAGGTGTTTAAAAGCTAGAATTTAGAACCTACCCACAAATAAAATGGGAATGGGGACACAAGTTTAAAAGTGTAAATGACTTTGTGAAGATCAATATCTATACCTCAAACAAAGTGATGCAAGTTGTAGATGCCTAGTTATACTCAACAAAACACTATTTTTTGAACATTGCACATATGTATACATCTACAATATGTATATAAACATCTATGAAGTCCTGGTACTGGTGGCCTACCATATATTACTTCTAAATGAGAATGTTTTACAACCACTAAGGTAATAAAGCAGGCTGGGATTTAGCTCAGTTGGTAGAGGGCTGCTCTGCAGTCTCTGAGGTCCTGAGTCCAATTCTCAGCACCGCAAAAATAGGAGAAGGACATGGCAATCCACTCCCAAGGCAATCCCAAAGCAGTCAGCCATTGAAAACCCTACAAGGGTCACTATGAGTCGGATACCGACTCAACGGCACCTAACAACAACAACAAGGTAATAAAAGTTGTCCTTAATGGCTTTCATGCTTGATTCCCTCTGAGATGTAATAAATCATTAGGAAGCTTGCTTTACAAAGCACTCCAAATATTACTGACTTTTCTCCTTTCACATAACATGCCTGATCCCATCAATGGATCACAGGATGAGGTGCTCTCCATGGACAGTGCTTGATGGGCTCCTGTAGTATGTATAATAGGTAGTGCATGTACCATATCTATATATGTTGTTGTTATTGTACAGGTCCCATCAAGTTGGGTCTCACTAATAGTGACCCTCATAGGGTTTCAAAAGCTGATTTTTTTAGTATTGCTTTGGGAGTGGATTGCCACATCCTTCTCCGGTTTTTGTGGTGCTGGGGATTGAACCTTGGTCCTCAGAGAGTGCAGCGTGACACTCTACCAAGTAAGCTATAGCCTAGCCTGTATATCTTTATATATATGTTTTTAATTCCAATTAACTTAGAATGGCTGCAGTGTTACATGAGGAAAGGTACCATGAAGATGATAGTTTTCAGTTATGGTGGTTTCAGTGGGTCTTTGCACTTCTTGCTCTTCCATGTTTCCCTATAACACTCCACTACTACTGCTTCCACCTACATCACATAAATTTTCTTCATGTCTTTCCATTTCAAACAGTTTTATTTGAGTTTTATTGTGCTTTCCTTTATTATGTTGTTTAGATGTGTATTTTTAAAAATAAAATGGTTTGTGGTAATCCAGTGTTGACCAAGCCTATTGGCACCATTTTTCTAACAGCAAGCTTCACTTTGTGTCTCTGTTACATTTTGGCATTTGTCACAATCCTTCCATCTGTATTATTATTATTTATTATTATCATTAATATTATTATATCTGTGATCTCTGATTAGTGATCTTTGAATTTACGTGTTTTGGAGTGCCATGAACTGCACCTGTACAAGATGGTGTACTTAATTGATAAGTGTGTGTATGTTTTCACTGCTCCACTGATCACCCATTACCCATCTCTCTTCCTCTCTTTGACCCTCCCTATTCCTTGAGACATGGTGATATTGAAATTAGGCCAGTTAAGGACCCTACAATGGCCTCTAAGTATTCAAGTGAAAGGAAGTCTTGCTTATCTTTCACTTTAAGTGAAAAGCTAAAAATGACTGTGTTTAGTGAAGAAAGCATGTCAAATGCTGAGATAGGCTCAAAGCTTGGTCTCTTGGATCAAACAATTAGCCAAGTTGTGAATGCAAAGGAAAAATTCTTGAAGGAAATTAAATGTGCTGCTCCAGGGGATACAAAAATTACAAGAAAGCAATCATCTTTTTCTGATATAGAGAAAGTCTTAGTTGTCTAGGTACAAGATCAAACAAGGTACAGTATTATCTTATACCAAAGCTTAACTTAGAGGAAGGCTCTAACCCTCTTTACTTCTGTAAAGGTTTTCAGAGGTGAGGAAGATGCAGAAGAAAACTGTGAAGTAAGCAGAGGTTGTTTCATTAGGTTTAAGGAATGAAGCCATCTTTGTAACATGAAAGTGCAAGATGAAGCAGCAAGTGCTGAGGTAGAAGCTGCAGCAAGTTACCCAGAAACTATAACTAAGGTAATTGAAAAAGGTGACTACACTAAACAACAAATTGTCACTATGGAGGAATAGCCTTATATTTTAAGAAGATACCATATAGAAGGTTCATAGCTATAGAGGAGAAGTCAATGTCTAGCTTAAAAGCTTTAGAAAATAGGCTGACTCTTTCCGTAGCCCTGTGGCAAATGATCCCATCAGATCTTGGAAGTTAAGCACGGTCGGGCTTGGTTAGTACTTGGATGGGAGACCACCTGGGAACACCAGGTGCTACTAGTCATGGGAGACACACATGGCAACCCCCTCCCAAAAATCAATCCAACATTGAAAACCCTATGAACAGCAGAGAAGCACTGACAATAGTGTTTCACCTGCTGTACGTAGGTTCGCTATGAATCGGATACCAACTCGAGGGCACCTAACAACAACAATGTGGTTGGTGACTTTAAGTTAAAGTTACTGTCCATTTATCCTTTTGAAAATTCTAGTTCTCTTAGGAAGTCTACTAAACATCCTCTGCCTGTGCTGTATAAACAGGACAGCAAAGTCTGGATGACTGCATATCTGTTTAGAACATGATTTGCAGGATATCTTAAACACAATTTTGAGACCCATTATTCCCCCAAAAAACAAAGATTTATTTCAAAATATTTCTGATTATTCATGACATACCTGAATACCCAGGAGCTCTGGTAGAGAGATATAATGAGATTAATGTTGTTTTTATGCCTGTTAACACAACATCCATTCTGCACCCCATGGATCAAGGAGTAATTTTGACTTTCAAGTTTTATTATTTCAGAAATACACTTTGGACCAGACCCTGTGGTAAAAACCTGGAATGCCAGTGACTTGGGGGACTGAGAAGGGAGGACTACGATTTCAATGACAGAAGCTTGTGCAACTTACTGAGATCCTGTCTCAAATAATAATAATAATAATAATAATAATAATAATAATAATAATAATAATATAGAAAGGGAAATGGGTGCAGCTCAGTGGTAAGGCACTTGTATAGCACGTGTGAGACCCTGGGTCCAATCTCCCAGTATGGTACCAAAAACAAAATGAAGAGAAATAAAGAGAGAGGGAGAAGGGAGGGGGAAGAGGGAAAGAGGAAGAAGAAGAAGGAGGAGGAGGAGGAGGAGAAGGAGGAGGAGAAGGAGGAGGAGGAGGAGGAGAAGGAGAAGGAGAGGAGAAGGAAGGAGAAAGAAAGAAGTACACTTTTTAATGTTACATAGCTACCATCCATAGTGATTCCTCTGTTGGACCTGGATAATGTAAATTGAAAACCTACTGGAAAAGATTGAGATACCATTAAGAACATGTATGACTCATGGGAGAAGGTCAAAATACTAACATTAACAAGAAGTTGGAAGAAGTTGATTCTAGCCTTTATAAATAATTCTGAGAGGATTAAGATTTCAATGAAAGAAATAAGTGCAGATGTGATGGAAATAACAAGAGAACTGGAATTTGAAGAAGAGCCTAAAGATATAACTAAACTGTTGCAATCTCAAGAAAAAACTTAAATGGATGATTAGTTACTACCACTGAATAAGGAAATAAACTGGTTTCTTAAGGCTGAATCTACTTCTGGGGAGTTGGTATGGACAGTTTGGAAATGACAAAAAGGGATTTAGAATATTATCTAAACTTAATTGATAAGTAGTGGCAGGATTTGAGAGAATTGATTACAATTTTGAAAAAAGTTCTACTGTGGGTAAAATGTTATAAAACACTATCACACACAACAGTGAAATCTTTCATGAAAAGAAGAGCCAATGGTTGTGGAAAACTTCATTATTGTTATTTGACAATAAGAAACTGACACAGACACCCCAACCTTCAGCAACCACTACCCAGAGCAGACTGCAGTCATCAGTGTTGAGGAAGGGCAAAAAATTAAGACCTTCTGAAGTCTCAGATGTTTGTTCGCATATTTTAGCAATATTGTAAAATTAAGTTATGTATGTTTTTAGGCACAATGCAATTGAACACTTAATACACTACCGTACAAATTCCATATGCTGGTCATCTTTTTGCCAGTGTGACAAATACCTGGAAGAAACCACCTAAAGATGGAAGGATTTATTTTGACTCATAATTTCAGAGGTTTCAGTCCATGCTCAGTTGGCATGTTGTTTCTGAGCCATGGTGGGGCAGAATGTCATGGCAAAAGGGCATGGTAGAGCATAGTTACTCACCTCATGTCAGTCAGGAAGCAAAGAGGCAAAGAAAGAGGTTGGGATGTCTGTGTAGGACACACTCCCAGTGACCTATTTCCTCTAATCCCCACCTCTAACTTTCCAGCACCTCTCAATAATGCTATCATATTATCAGTTCATCAAGAAATTAATCCACTAATTAGGACAAAGATTTCTGGATCCAATTATTTCCCTAAAGTCTATCAGCTGTCAATCATGCCTTCACCACATGAGTCTTAAAGGACATTTCAGACTCAACATGTAACAACTGGGGAACCAAGAAATTTATGTGACTCACTTTATTGCAATATTTACTCATTTAACTTATTGATTATTTGGAGTATTCACTCTAAATATTTTACTCCGTTTCTCCCTGTATCCTGAAATTCAATTTCTTATCTGATGTTAAGGGAACACTTCAGTGTTCTAATCATTTTTTTATTTATTAAACAGTCAAATAGTTTATATTTGAGAATATGTACATATATATCTCATCACCATTATTATTGTCTCTCTGTTTTATGTAAAAATGTTAAATATATATACATATATATACACACACAAAATGTATACATAGGTTGCTAAATATGTACATATATCTTGAAACAAAAGCTCTCCATTTTGCTGTTCTTAAGAATGCACTTATTCTGATGTGATTGTTGTTGTTGTTGTTAGGTGCCGTCAAGTCGGTATCTGACTCATAGTGACCCTCATAGGGTTTTCAATGGCTGAGTGCTTGGGGATTGCCTTGGGAGTGGATTGCCAGGCCCTTCTGCCATTTTTGCAGTGCTGGGAATTGAACTCGGGGCTTCAGAGACTGCAGCGTAGTGCTCTACCCACTGATAGTAGAAATATAATTCACAATGCCATACTATACATTGCCACAGTAATACACAGATAATGACTGTTAAAATGTGTGTACATTTTTGGCACCCTGAGTATGTACGTATGAATGTATGTGTGTATACACACACACACACATACACACAGAAACACACATATCTATGGGATAGAGCCTATATATGTATATATATACACACACACATACTCACATACACATATACATGTACATATTTAGTTTGTCTTGTTTTCTTCTTACTGCCTTCTCCTCTGCCTCCTTTTTGGCTTTATTTGGATTGAAGCTTTTCTGTTAAATACATTAACTTAATTATGCATTAGGCATTATCCAAATAAAGTGTTTTTATCACTTTCAAATTATACTAATTAATATGATAATATCCTTGTGAGATAAAGTATACATTTCTTGATATTAATATTGTTAGACTAGCATTCTTTGGTCAGATCAAACTTATATGTATGGTTTCATCCGTTTTCTTTCAAGCATTTGGTTTCCTCCCTAATTTACATGGATCTGTTCAAGTTGTATGAAAGTAGATTCTTGTGATATTAGGCAATCTGAGAATCTTTTTATGTTTTATTATTCTCTTGTATTTACTGTAATTACTGATACGTTTAAACTTATTTCTAACATATTTTTAGCATTTTACACTTAATTGGTTTTCTTTAATATTTCATTCTCTATTTCTACTTTTTTGGATTGAGTCAGATTCGTTTATTTTGTTCCTTTTATTGGTTTGTTCCAATTTTTCTTTAATAGTATTAAATTATATCATGCATACTTTAAAATGCCTAAGGTTATAATTAAGACTTTGTGGCCTTCACATGAAAGCAATACAGAGACCTTAGGAGGCCTTCCTATGATTTTGATTATTTCAGTCAACAATGATATTGTTTCCTCAGATTACAGTTATTTTTCCATTTAGTTCTGTCATCTGTTATTTCTGAGAAGCAGTCTGGTACATCACTATACCCTTCTCTCATATTGCTTTTGATTTATCCCTATATTTGGTATTCTGCTGTTTGCCTACTATGTATATAGGTATTAAGTTTCTTTTCATTTATCATGCTTGGGTGTCAGTCTGGTACTCTGGTGTGATAGTTAAGTATTTTTCTGAACTCTGTAAAATCAATGATAATGAATATATTTCTTTTTTGAATATATTCTCGGAATATATTTCTTTTCTTCATTCTATGCTTTTCTTTTTTCTTTCTTTTTTGTTTTACTCTTCACAGACATTTTGATCTCTGTGTTGTGTCTTTTCATCATTTTAAACAATTATCATCTTTTTAAATCTCTAAATTTATCTGGGTTATTTTTCTAGGTCATTCACTTATCAGTTGTGTCTTCAGAAGCTCTAATCTGGGGTGTGAGATTTTATAACTTTTTACTTTGATGACAACATATTTCATTTTTAGAAATTTTATATTTTTAAAAATGTACTTCCTCTACTGAATAAATTACTTTATCTCTTTTATCATAGCAAATAATGATTTTTACCATTGTCTCTTTCAAATTCTCATCTTTTTAAACTGCCCTTTATTTTGCTACATAGTATTTACAATCATTTCAAATAATATTATTTCATTTTAAGTGTAAAATTAGGTGGATTTGAACAAATGAATACTCTTTTATTACCACTACTGCAGTTGTTGTGTAGGAAATATTCATTACCACAAAACATCCCCCCCCAACATTGCCTTCTTTTAAGTAATTCCCTTCCTTAATTCCTTGATTCAATAACCACTGACTTTCATGTCATTATAGTTTTGTGTTTTCTAAATTTTAATATAAGTAAAGCCATTCAGTGCATAGTCCTTTGTTTCCAGCTTTATCCACTCAGAGTAATGCTGGAGGTTGTTATCCATGTTATATATATCAGGAGTTATTTTTTGTTGTGTAGTAGTATTACTTTGTAGGGATTTGGAACAATTTGCTTATGTGCAACCAAGAAAACGAGCATGTAGATTTGACACAATTATTAATTAAGTTCCCAAAAATAGTCTTCTAAAGGACACCTTGTAAACAGGTAACTTTATTTCTCTTAAGTAAATAAATAATAAAATATTGTTCGATCTTTTGGTAAAAATACAAGTTCGATCTTATCAGAAACTGTCAGAATATTTTCCCAAGGGGATATACACTCTTCATTCTTTCCAGCAATGTGTGTAGATTTCAGTCACTCTCTAAACTTGTCAGCCAGTGGCACACGACCGTAATCCCAGTGACTCAGGAGGTGGAGGCAGGAGGATCACAAGTTTGAAGCCAGAGGCAGTATGTATCATTTAGTGAGACCCTGTCTCAAAAAGTAAAAAAAATGGGCTGGGGGTGCAACTCAGTGGTATAGCACTTGCAAAGCATGCAAGTGAGAGGCCCTGGGTTTAACACTCAGTTGAACCACACAAAGTAAATAAATAAATAAATGAATAAGAACAAACTTGTCAGTCCTAATTTCGTCATTTTAGCATATGTATAATGAGACCTCGTTTTGTTTTAATTTACAATTACCAAATGCCTAGTGCTGTTAAACACTTTTTGCTCCTATTTCCCATGTCATATCTTCATAGGTTATGTATTGAAATCTGTTGATCATTTTAAATGTTTGCCTTCTTATTATTTAATTGTGCAAGTTCTCTATATAGTCTTGATATTTCATTTTCATTTTTAATGGTGGGTTTTAAAGAGAAAATACTAATTTTGATGTAATTCAATTTTCAAATATATTTTAAGGTTTTTTTTTACCCTAGAAAAGAAACACATGCCACATAAATTTTCATTATTTTATTAGAGAATTTATTTTAAAACTTAATTCTTACATTTAGGTATAAAATTTATTTCAATTTAATGACTATTTTTAAGGAAGAGTCAAGATTTGTATCTTTCCACAAGATTCAACTCTTTTTCAATCTACCATACAGCATTTATTGTAAAGATTCTTCTTTGGCCATTGAGTTTTCCTGGTGCCTTCTTTGAGAATGACTTCTCTATGAATTTGTGAAATCTGTCCCCATACAGGCACAACTTATTCCATTATTGACATTCTGTACCACTGTTATGTACTTCTTACAGTTAATAACCTGACATTGAAGCTATTATCACTCAAAGTCTGTAGCTTACCTTAAGGACTACTCTTGGTGTTATACATTCTGTGTGTTTACATAGCATGTATCATAATTGTGGTATCATACAGAATAGTTTAGTTGCCTAAAAGTTCTACATACATCACCTATTCATAGCCCTCCATAGGGGGCATGGTCCTTGCTGGTCCGGCCTGGATGTTTGGATGGGAGGCACGACTATGCACATAGATAACTAAACACAACTCAGTGGGAACCCCCGGGTGAGGGGTGTGGACTCCTATGGCACTCAGGAACACTGCAAGAGGGGAGAAAGGAAAAGCCTTGGGTGCTTATGACTTGCGGGAACCAAAAGCTCTTTATTGTTTCTCCGCCCTGACAACGGCTGAGAGGAACCCAAAATGTACAGCTTACAAGTGCACTTGAGGCAGCATAAAAGCTTCTGTGTTGCTGGTTGAATCCAGAGAGAGAGATGTCATCTTGATGGTTGAATCCAGAGAGAGTCCTTTTCTTGCTGATGGTCCATAGCAGAAAGAGGGAGCTACTGCAATGCAGCTCCTTTTATGGATGGCTCGAATGAATCAGCTTCAAGTCTTTGTTTTCCAATAGTCCAATCAGGTTCACGGGATTTGTGATGGGTTTTGGAAAAGTGTCCAGTCACATTACTTTCACTTTCCTTGGATTTCTAATTTACAAAGGAGATCTTCAAAAGCCACTTTCTCAGTTTTGGGGTTTTTGCAATTTCCTCCCAATTTTTCCCATACCCCTACTCACTAACTCCTGACACTATTGATATTTTTACTTTTTGTTTTTTCTTAAAATCATATAGCTGACATCATGGTAGGTAACCTTTTCAGATTGGCTTTCTTTCAATTGTTGCTGTTGTTGTTTTGAATCAGGTCTGACTCATAGCAACCCTATGTACAACAGAAGGAAACACTACCCTACACTGGGCCAAGCTCTGCAGTGTGTCAAGGCTTCTCTGCTATTCATAGGATTTTCAATGGATTGTTGTTTTGGAATTGTTTTTGGAGCAGGCTGCCAGATCCTTCTATTTTTGTGGTGCTGGGGATCAAACCCAGAGCCTCTGAGAATACAGAGCAGCACTCTACCAACTGAGCTACACTCCAGCCCCTCCTTTCACTTAGTAGTTTGCATTTAGGGTTCCTATATGTCTCTTCATGGGAGAAGGATGTAGCAATCCACTCCAGTGGCAATCTTGAAACAATCAGCCATTGAAAATCCTAGGAGGGTCGCTATGAGTCAGACACGACTTGATGGCACCTAACAACAACAACAACAACAAAACAACAACAATATATGTTGCTTCATGGCTTGATAGCTCACTTCCTTTTAACACCAAATTGTATTCCATTGTCTGGATATATAGCAGTTGATTTATGCATTAGTCTACTAAAGGTCACCTCGGTAGCATACATGCTTTGGCAATTATGAGTAATGGTTTTTATACATCTATATGTAGGCTTTTGTGTGGGCATAAGCTTTCAAATAGTTTCACTAATACTGAGGAGTGTAATTACCACATTGCATAGCATGTTTAGTTTTGTAGGGAGCCACCAAACTGCCTTCCAAAGTGACTGGCATTTTATATTCCCTTCCAGCAATGAATAAGAGTCTTTATATCTCCATATCTTTATCAGTATTTAATATTGTCAGTGTGAATATTTTAGTAGGTGTGTTTGTTTTTGTTGTTACGTGCCCTTGAGTCTGGTCATACTTATAGTTAACCTATATGCAACAGAACAAAACAGGACCCAACACTTTGCCTGCCTGGCACTATTGTCACTGCTTTTCTGATATTCATAGGGTTTTCAATGGCTGGTTGTTTCAGGAGTGGGCTGCTGGGTCCTTCTCCCAAGCCTACAGCACTGGGTATTCCCAGGCACTTTTCCATCCAACAGTTTACCGGCCTGAACTTGCTTAGCTTCTGAGATTAGATGGGATCAGATATCAGGGTGGTATGACTGTAGACTAAATGGTTTTAATTGTTTTTAAGGTCCTTAATGCATATGGTAATACATCTTTTCATATGGTTATTTGCCATCTATATATCCTATTTGATGACATAACTATTTGGACATTTGGTCTGTTTTGTATTTGATTATTTGGTTTTTATTGTTGAGTTTTCAGATGCTTTGAATTACAATCCTTTATCAGATGTGCTTCTTTTGTAAATGTTTTCTCCTTATATATGGCCATCTTAGCATTCTCCTGATATTCTCTAGAGCAGAGCAGATTTTTTAAAATTGCAGGGAAGTCCAGAGAATTAATTATTTCTTTCAGATAGGGTGCCTTGGTACTGCATCTGAAGAGTCATCACCATACCAAAGGTAGGTGACGTTTTCTCCTATATCATCTTCTAGGTTTAATTTTGTGTTTTACATTTAGAATTATGGTACATTTGGACATATTTTTTGTGAGGAATGTAAGATCTCTGCCTAGATTCATTTTTGCAAATAGATAGCTGTCTTTATTTGTTGAGGAGACTATCTTTTCTCCATTATATTACCTTAGCTCAGTTATCAAAGATCAGTTGAATGGACTTATGTAGGTCATATCAGCATTATGTATTTGGTTTCATTGATCTATTTGTCTATTCTTTTGTCAGTATCACACTTTTGGGTTATTATAATTTTATAAAGTCTTTAAGCTGGGTAGTGCCAGTTCTCTGATTTTGTTCTTCTCTTAAAATATCAAATTGGATATTCTGGGTCTTTTTCCTCTCCATATAAACTTTAAAATCAGTTTAGCATTATCCACAAAATAATTTGATAGACCTTTGATAGAAATTGTGTTAAATCTATAGAAAAAATTGAGAACTGATATCTTGACAATATTGAGTCTTCTTATTGATAAAAATGTAATATCTCATCTTTGATATCTTTCATCAGAATTTTGTAGTTTTCCTCAGATCTTATATATGTTTTTGTTAGATTATACCTAAATTAGATTATGCTTATATAGATTATACCTAAGTATTGAATGCTTGATCTGTGCTCTCTGAGGCCCTGGGTTCAATACTCTGTACTGCAAAAATGGGAGAAGGAGCTGGCATCCCACCCCTGAAAAGTTCTGAAAAAAATCAGCCATTGAAAACCCTGTAAATAGCAGCGGAGCACTGACATAGTGCTGGGAATGGCACAGTGTTGGGAATGTTTGATTGTGTTGTACATAAGCTCACTATGAGTCAGACCCAACTTGAAGTTACCTAACAACAATAACATTCATTTTGGGGGGTGCTAATGTAAATCATCACCCACGTGTCTGTTAGCTTGTCCTACTGTGGGGGCTTGCATGTTGCAGTGATGTTGAAATCTATGACTCCAATATCTTGCATGTTGCAGTGATGTTGAAATCTATGACTCCAATATCTTGGATACCCACGGTGCACAGGTTTTAGCTGAGCTTCCAGAATAAGACAGATGAGGGAGAAGGACCTGGCAGCCTACTTCTGAAACAATTAACCTTTGAAAACCCTATCAATAACAGAGAAACACTGTCATATATAATGCCAGAAAATGCGCTTCACAGGCTGGAAGACATTCAACAGATGACTGGAGAAGAGTTGCCTCTTCAAAATAGAGTTGCATCCTCAAAGTAGAGTGAACCTTAATGGTGGGAATGGAGTGAAGCCCCTGGGAGGTCCATTTGCTGGTGTATCATGGCTCATCATGAAAAGAAACACAGTGTCTGCAAGAATGGGCTCAAACATAAAAAATCTGTATGCATGGCAAAGTGTTGGGTAGTATTTTATTCTGTTGGAAATGGGGACATTATGACTTAGATCTGACTCAAAGTTATCTAATAACAACAATAATGTAAATCAGAATACATTTTTTACTTCAAATTCCAATTGTTTATTGCTCATATACAGAAATGTGATTTTTTAAATATATTAACCTTGTATATTACAATCCTATTTTATTTGCTTATTAGTTCCAATAGTTTGTTTTCTTTTGATTCATTAAGATTTTATGTAATCCTTTATGAAGAAATCTTGTTTAAATATTTTCTTTCCAAAATTATGTAGTTTTTACATCCTCTTTTCATCTTATTGTTTTAATTAGAATTTCCAGTATGATGTTGAAAATAGTAGTGAGAAGGAACACCCTTGTATTGTTGAGCTTAACAGGAAAGTTGAAAGTTTCTAATCGTTAAGTATAGCCTGCAGCGGTAGCCCTGTGGCATCCGATCCCGTCAGATCTCGAAAGCTAAGCAGGGTCAGGCCTGGTTAGTACCTGGATGGGAGACCGCTTGGGAACACCAGAAGCTGTAGGCTTGGGAGAAGGACCTGGCAACTCCCTCCCAAAAATCAGTCTGCCATTGAAAACCCTATGAACAGCAGAGAAGTACTGACAATAGTATTTCCCCTATTGTACAGAGGGTCGCTATGAGTAGGATACCGACTCGACAGCACCTAACAACAACAATCATTAAGTATAATATTAGCTGTAGTTTTGTTATTGTTGTTATTATTCTTTGTCAAGTTGAGAATGTTCTTGTTTATGTCTAACTTGCTGAGCACTTTTAATGAGCAACGAGTATTGGATATTGTCAAATGTTTCTTCTGGATCTAAAGGTATCATGTGATTTTTTTTTCTTTAGCCTGTTCATGCAATGGATTACATTTTGTTTAGGCTCTAAATCTTCTGTGATTTTCCAACTATCTTTTATTGATCTCTAGTTTAATATCATGTGGTCTGAAAGTCTGCAGCCATAGCACCCTAGTATTTGATCCTGCCTGATCTTGGAAGATAGGCGAGGTTGGCCTGTTTACCTGTTTAGTTCTTAGATGAGAGACCACCTGGGAATACCAGATGCTGCAGGTTAGGGGGAAGGATCTGCCAATCCACTATGTAGACAATCCACCATTGAAAACAATTTGAATAGCAGAGCACTGAAAATAGTTCCTGGCATGGCACAGTGTCATGGAATGTTTCATTCTGTTGTACATAGGGTAGCTATGAGTAGCATCCTATTCGAGCTAAAAACAAAAATGTGGTCTGGAAGCAGACATTATATTTGATAACTTGCATTTTATGGCCCAGAATGTGGAGTATTATGGCGAATGATACATGCAAATTTGAGAAAAATATGTCATCTGCTGTTGTTGGATGCAGCTTTATATGTTGTTGTTGGGTCCTTCTCCCAAACCTACAGTATCTGGTGTTCCCAGGAGATTTCCCATCCAAGTACTAACTAGGTCTGACCCTGCTTAGCTTGTGAGATCTGATGGGATTGGGCGCCACAGTGCTACGGCTACGGACCCAGCTTTATATAGGTGACCAGTTTATTCAGTGAAGTCATGGTGGTTTTTTTTTTCCTTCTTTGTCTGTGACTTCCTGAAAATTGAATATGATACATGTGGGTGCTATTTTATTAGTTTTACATCGCTTGATGCTCTCTGGGCTTCCTGGACTTGTGTTTTGGTGTCTGATATTAGTTTGGGAGAAATTTTGAATCACTATTCTCTTAAATCTGGATTTATTTATTTATTTACTCTCTCTTCTCCTTTGGCATTCCCATTACTCATAGGTTACACCTAGTATAATTGTCCCACAATTCTTGGATACTCCATTCTTTTTCTTTTTTAGTCTTTTTTCTCTTTATTTTTTCATATTGGAAATTTCTGTTGTCATATCCTCAAGGTAATAGACTTTTTTCATTGTCATACCCAGTGTACTAATGAGTCCATCAAAGACATTCTTTATTTCTGTTACAATGTATATGATCCCTAGCATTTCTTTTAAATTCCTCATAGAATTTCATTCTACTCATTTCCACTATTCATCTCCCCTTACCTGTAGTATTTTTCTATCAAGCTCCTTAGCTTGCCAATAATAATTTTCTTAAAAACTTAGTCTTATAAGGTCAATATTGCTACTGTATGTGACTCTGATTTTCATGCTTATTCAGTCTCTCCAAGCCATGTTTTCTTAATTTTTTCCTTTTATTATGCTTTGTAATTTTCTGTTGGCAGGTGGATATAAGGTACTGATTAGCAGACTGCAGTTCAAGGGCTTTAATCCCTGCAGCCTGGGACAGCCATAGCCCTGTGGTGTCCGATCCCCTCAGATCTCAGAAGCTAAGCAGGGTTGGATCTGGTTAGTACTTGGATGGGAGACCACCAGGGAACACCAGAAACTGTAGGCTTGGGAGAAGGACCGGCAACCCACTCCCAAAAATCGATCAGCCATTGAAAACCCTATGAATAGTAGAGAAGCACTGACAATAGTGTTTCACTTGTTGTACATAGGGTCTCTATAAGTTGGACACTAACTTGATGGCACCTAACAACAACAACAATGATGTAGTGGTAAGGTGGGAGTGAGCATCCTATATAGTCTGTGATTAGGTCTCAGGCTGTTGATGAACCTATACCTCTGGATTTCAATCTTCAATAGACATTTTCAGGTTCTTTTCCCCATAGGTGGAACAGGATGGACAGAGGGAGTTATGGTAATATAGTTTTTCCTCAAAGCATACTTTGTGTGAATACAGTGCTCTGATGTATGCACAAATGGTTCCATTTTCCCTTTCCCTGCTGGAATTTGTTACTAAAAGTAAACCTCACAGAAATGTGGGGCATTCTTATGAATGGATCACCCTGGAGTTTTGCATTCTCAGTGTTGCCCATGCTGATCCTCCAGCAAAACACAAATGAGTTACAGAGCAGGCTTTCCTACCCTGGCATGGGTTCCCATCTAGGGTTTGGCTTGTTGGTGGGTTTCTGCCTCAGTATGTTGGCAATTTCTGTATCTGCCTTTCTCATCTGCCTTTCTTATCTTTGGAGCAGTATTCTGCCCTGTGACTTCACTTGTCAATCTGAAAAGAGTTACTGATTTTTCAGTTTTTTCAGAAATATAACTTGTTAGGACAGAACAGTGACACCTAAGCTCCTGTATGATGTTGTTGTTAGGTGCTGTCAAGTCAGGTCTGACTCACGGTAGAGACCCTCATAGGATTTTCAATGGCTGACTGTTTCGAGAATGGATTGCCAAGTCCTTCTTCCATTTTTGAGGTGCTGCGGATTGAACCCAGGTCTTCTGAGAGTGCAGAGCAGCACTCTACCAACTGAGCTAAACCCCAGCCCCATATACCAGCTCCTGTATAACAGCCTGGGAAGCTGAATTCTCTAAAATCCCACTTTTTCCACTGATACATTCATGATTTGAAATGTGTCATCCTTGAAAGAAGTTTTAGGGCTCCATCATATAATACATAATATATGGCAGTAAAGAATTTATGTGGGATGACACACAAATATGTACTGAAAGCTTTTACATGTGGGCTGGGGATATAACTCAGTGGTAGAGTGTTTGCTGAGCACACAGAAGTTTCTGAATTCCATCCTCAGTGTCATAAAAGCAAAACAAAAGGAAAAGGAAAGCTTTTGAATATACAAACTTATTTTTAAGTATACTCTTTAATATAAAATACACTCTTTTATATAAATACTCACCCAATTCATAGCAGAAGAAACACTTACTGTGTATTGTCACTATTTTCATGATTATTATTATCCTCACATGAAGTAATACATGTAAAAGTGCCTATCATAGTACTCATGTATTAAAACCCTTTACATATATTGGTTGACACTTCCCTTCTTTAAATGCCAGATTTTTTAAAAATGAATTGCTTCTCTGGCTTCCTGTCAGCTACCCTCAGCCTTTTTTCACTGCTTGTCAGCAATCACATCAGCAAGTGAGATAACAAAAGGAGGATAGGCAAAATCCAGATATAGCTAGTGTTGGTAATTATCAGCTTCTGAATAGTCAGGCAAGGTATCACCCCTCATGAGGACAAGGCACTAGGTCTAGAAGAAACTGTGTGAGTTTGTTTTCTCCATGAAACTGCTTTTGCGGAGGGTCAAACTGAAAATTGTGTTAGGATATCTGCAATTTATTTTTCTACCATAATCAACATGTTATTAGGTGCTGTTGAATCAGTGTCCGACTCATAGCAACCCTACATATAACAGAGCAAAACTATTGACATGCTTCTCTGCTATTCATAGTGTTTTCAACAGCTGATTATTTCTTGGGAGTGGGTTTCCAGGTCCTTCTTCCAAGCCTATAGCACCCGGTGCTCCCAGGCAGTCTGCCATCCAGGTACTAACCAGGTCTAACCCTGCTTAGTTTTGGAGATCTGATGAGATCAGATGCCACAGTTGTAAGGCTGCAGGCATAATGAACATATTGAGTTTTAATTGTTGTTGTTATTAGGTGCCACCAAGTCAGGTCTAACTCACAGTGACCCTACATATGACAGAATAAAACATTCCCTGACACTGTGCCATGCCTGGGACTGTGTCAGTGCTTCTCTGCTATTCAGTGTTTTCAATAGCAAATGTTTGGGGAGTGAATTACCAGGTCCTTCTCCCTAGCCTGTAGCACGTGGTAGGCTCAGGCAGCCTGCCATCCAAGAGCTAACCAGGCCGACCCTGCTCAGCTTCTGAGATCAGGCAGGATTAGATGCCAGGGTGCTATTGCTGCAGAATGAGTCTTAATTACTAGCAGGATATTGAGAGGTTGTTGTTTTTGTTTATTTGTTTTAACATTATATTCATTATCTCCTTCTAGACGTGGATTCAAATCGAACATTTCATTCTCAAATTAAAGACACCAGCCTAAGTCAAGTTGTTATCATTAGGTGTCTTTGTGTTGGGTCTGACTCATAGCGAGTCTCAGAGAGTTTTTAATGGCTAATTGTTTCAGGGTTGCTTTCGGAGTGAATTCCCATGCCAGTCTCCCATTTTGGGGGTCCTAGGGATCAAACCGAGGGCCTTACAGAGTGCAGAGAGACCCTTTACCAACTGAGCTAAACCTTAGCCCAACCTAAGCTATGGGTTACCTTAAATGCATATGACAATTAAACCACGCACTAGAAAACAGCTCTGTAAGTTATCAAATGTTTGGATTTTGCATTGTGAGAGGAATAAAGAGTGAGCTGACATTTTAGAGAGGCCATTGTAGTTTTCTTTTCTTTACTTTCCTCATTTAGTCTCATAAGGCAGTGCACAAATTAGATTTTCCTGTGTCTTAAAACTTTTTGTTGACACAAAGACTGTTAGCCTGTCCTTATTCTGCTATATCAAGTCTCCCCCAAATACTCCCTTGGCCCTGATGATATTAAGTATCAATGCCTTTCTGAGTCTTTTAACATTGAACTCAGCTTCTGCAAACTTCTGGAAAGCTTTAATATTTTCTGTAGTCTCCATTATAAGACCCACTAAGGACAGAAAAATGATGAATATTATAATTTAGATGGTACAAAATGACATCTACAGTCCTAATGACTTACATAGTATTACCATGCCTATTCTTCATTACCCGAGCATTGACTATTAATTTTCAAAGTAGTGTAAGGCTGTTGTGATTTATTTTATCTTTGGTTAAAATCCAGGACAGGTGGGGTGCCTTGTTGCTATGTTTCATCATTTGGAAGCTATACAAGTAAAGTGAAACTGGGACAAACAGAAGTGCTGAGTATATAAATCCAAGGATAGATCACATAGTCGAAGGATCCTTGTCCTCATCAGGCAAAACTGAGATTGTAGAGGATAATTTTGCCTTCTGCTTATGTCTAAAGTTACTGGATTTGAACTTAGTTAAAGGGTAATAGTACGGATGAGATAAATTATATGACCTGAGTTTTGTGAATACTTTTATTTTTTTTCTCTGTCTGAAAAAGCTGTTATAATGTGCTTACCACTGTATTGGAAGCAAATTCTTTTACTGCATAATTTCCTCCCTCTGGATAGTAATTACTTTTATTAGTAATATCTGAGAAAGCCACTTTATGCTAGGAAATTCACAAAATGCCAAAAATCACAAATAAGGAAATTAAAGTTACCTATGACCAACTAGTCAGAGATAACCACTCCTAAAATTTGGGGGTGTGTAGTAATAATTTTCTCTTTATATATAAAATCAAGATTATATTTTTATAATATTCATTCTCTTAAATCTTAGAAAATTATTTCCACATATTTGTGTGTCTTTCTCCAACATTTTTAAAGAGCCCTATTTTTTCCTTGTTGTTGTTGTTAGGTGCTCTTGAGTTGGTGTCTGACTCATAGCACCCCTATTAACGACAGGCAAAACACTATTGTTAGTGCTTCTCTGCTACTCATAGGGTTTTCAATGGCTGATTGGTTTTTGGGAGTGGGTTGCCAGGTCCTACTCCCAAACTTACAGCACCCGGTGTTCCCTGGTGGTCTCCCATCCAAGTACTAACCAGGCCCAACCCTGCTTAGCTCCCAAGATCTGACAGGATCAGATGCCACAGAGGTATGGCTGCAGACTATTTCTTCCTTAAGTACACATTATAATTTATTTATTCAATCCTATTTTTACATATGTATCTGTCTTTCAGGCACAGGGGATTGGTTGCAGGACCTCTGCAGACAACACCACGTGCAAATGCACTTTTATAAAATGGCACAGTATTTGCAAATACTCTATGCCCATCCTCTCATATACTTAGGATCATCAAAAAAAATACTGCTAATGTCTAAAACATTTGCTATACTGTGTTGTTTAGGGAATAATGGCAAGAGAATAAGTTTGTACATATCAGTACAGAAGCATTGCCCTCTCAATACTTTTGATATGCAGTTGGTTGCTGAATCCACAGAAATGATGCCAGCAGGTGTAATTGTTGTCCTCAAGTTGGTGTCCAACTCATAGAGACCCTATGTACAACAGACAAAACACTGTCGTCAGTGCTTCTCTGCTGTTCATAAAGTTTTCAATGGCTGATTGTGTTTTGGGAGTGGGTTCCCAGGTCTTTCTCCCAAGCCTACAATACCTGGTGTTCCCAGGCAGTTTTCCATTCAGGTACTAACCAGGTCCAACCCTGCTTAACTTCCAAGATCTGAGAGGTTTGAATGCCACAGTGGTATGGTTGCAGGCAGCAGATATAGGGGGTGCTGTTTATTCAATTTCTCATTCAAAACAATTACAAAGACTGCTTTGGCTAATCTCCATATACAAGAACAATTTGGGATACATCTAGGTGAATTTTTACATAAATGATTTGGATGCCAAAAGTAGAATCACATGCTAATGGGATTTTGTATATTTTAAAGACTAATATATATTTTCAAAAGTCAGTTCAGAAAATTGATGCAATTACTATCACCTGTAATGTATAAGTCTTATCAACATATTGAAAATACATTGAAGAAAATTCAATGAATTTTCGCTAGCATTTTGAAGAATAAATGTAGTGTGAAAGACATCTACATTTTAAATCTGAATTAGAAATTGTAATATTGAGTGTGAATGAAAAATAGTGATTAACAAGTATCAGACAAGAATTGATTCTAAAAGATGTTTTAAATGAAAAAAGTCTCCCATAGTTTTGAGAATATACAATTCAAGTTTGAAGTTGAGACAGAGATAAAAAATTTTAGGAACATTTCAGTCTGATTAATCTCTAAATTAAAGGAATTTTTAGGAGTCATAAAGCATTTTCTCTGAGTAGGATGAGTCCCAGTAACTTTGAGAAGGCAAATTCATCAGTTTCACTCTCCTTTCCCATGAAAAGAACACTTACTCTTGTTTAATATGAGACTGTAATGGGTTCCAGCACAATACTTATTTGTTGCTGTTACATATAAGCCTTAAAAATCAGTGAAAGCCCCTGCAAAGCCTTGAAGGGAGTTTATTAAATATGTATTTTTAATGAGCTTGGAAAATGAAAAAAGCAAGTAATTATATCAAAGACCTATCCTGTAAGTTCCACTTACAAATGGGAGTTGATTTTAGAAAAACCTATATTCTCATTTCCTAAATCACACATTTTTATGTCCAAATACTTATGTATAATATATGAGTCCAGTATTATTACTATCTGAATTATCCATAGAATATAGTAATTAAATTTTCATTCAAAAGACATTTATCCCTTTAAAGGGACAGAAAAGTTGAGAAAAAATGTCAACTGTACAAATGTTTTATGTTTTTCTTTAGGTTGTAAATCAAAGTGTTTTTTTGGCAACCCTTGTATATAAGTTCAATTCAATGAATTTTTTATTACGTGTTTCTAAGGTTGATAACACAAGTATGTTGATAATTGTAGAGTGAAGGAGGGTTTTATGATAGAATTTTAAGTAGCATAGCAAAGAATGGGACATCAAGAATGAGAATTAATCTTCATTATATGGTATTGTTTTACAATGAACACTTGTGGAAAGGACAAAACTTGTTCAGATTTTAATATCAACTATGTAATCCATTTTAGAGTTCCCATTAGGTACTACTCCTTGAGAGTTTTCTTTATGTTCTCCCTTATGAAAAGATAATGGCTGCAACATCAACAGAATCAACAGAAGTGGCAATCTAGACATCTTATGAAAAATTAACATATTTCTGCTAGAGAAACTTCTTTTGTGTTCTCTACTCTGTCAATGGTTTTCTAGTATTTATTAGATTTATTAACGATTTCTAGTATTATTTTTAGTATTTATTTCTAGTATTTACTATTTTCTAGTATTTACCATTTATTAGTATTGTGCTGAACATGTCTTTGCTTCAGATTTTTAAAGTGTAGATATGTGCTTTAAAACAATATTTTCAAATAATATAAGCATATATTATTTTAAAATTAAAATTTGGCCATGGGAAATTAAGATAGGAAAATAAAATGATGGCAGGACCAGATTCAGAGTTCATTATGCTGCTCTATATTTAGCATACATACACAAATTATGAAATATTTATTAAATCACTATTATATGTCAGGTTTTTGCTCAATGCTACACATATATTATCTATGGATTTTTAATCTCAAGGATAAAACCACAGCTAATATTTATATCACATTAAGGCTGTAGCAGACATTTTCCAAGAATTTTTGTTGTTGTTGTTGTTAGGTGCTGTCGAGTCGGTATCCGACTCATAGCGACCCTCATAGGGTTTTCAATGGCTAAGTGCTTCGGGATTGCCTTGGGAGTGGATTGCCAGGCCCTTCTCCCATACCAAGAATTTTTAAGATAACTCATTTAAACCTCTCAATAACCTATGAGGTTGTTGTTGTTGTTGTCAGGTGCCGTCGAGTCGGTATCTGACTCATAGCGACCCTCATAGGGTTTTCAATGGCTGACTGTTTCGGGATTGCCTTGAGAGTGGATTGCCAGGTCCTTCTCCCATAATTGTTGTTGTTAGGTGCCGTCGAGTCAGTATCTGACTCATGGCAACCCTCATAGGGTTTTCAATGGCTGAGTGTTTCGGGATTGCCTTGGGAGTGGATTGCCAGGCCCTTCTCCCATTTTTGTGGTGCTGGGAATTGAACTCGGGACCTCAGAGACTGCAGCACAGCACTCTACCAACTGAGCTAAATCCCAGCCTATGAGGTAGATGTTATTATTATCCCTTTTATTTCTATAAAGAAATCAAGATACACACAAGCTCAATGTCATAAACCTAGAAACTGATGTGTTCTGGATTCATTCTCAGAAAGTTTGCCTTTGAACCAACATACTCAACCATCACAGATACAACTTTCTAAATCCAATCATGCTTCTTCCATTGCTCTGCCTGGAAACAACAGCAATAACAGCAATGACAGAAACAACAACAAAAACTAAAACAAACAACACTCTAGGTGATTTTTTGGGTACAATTTTTACTATTATAAGGAATCTTATGGCAACATAATGAGACCTGATTCTAGCCCTGCTATCATTTTATTTTCCTATTCTAATTTTCCGTTGCCAAATTTCAATTTTAAAATAATATATATAATAATAATAGTGTTTGAATTCTATATCTGTCTCTATGTTATTCAAAACTTCATTTTGGAAGACAGTAGCACAAATAAGAATATTTTAAAAGTTATATCAATTCCTCATAAGATATTTTAAAGCATGAATTCTGAAATTGAGAGATGTGAAATAATTTGATCAAGACCACACAGCTTTTAATTGCACAATTGGACTACATTTCTCTTTCATTCAGCATTCATTTAACAGATATTATTGATCACAGAGTTCAATTCTTTGTTCAATATTTGATCCTGTCTTTTGTTAACCAAAGCAAATTGGTAATGTTGTTGTCACTCGGGACTCGGTATTGAATGAGTATTAACGAAAGCATACTAGATGCTGTGATGATAATGTCTGGTATTAGTGTGGGTGTCATTAACAGAAGATTCTCTTCATAGCATTCTCCATATCCATGAGTGTAGAGCACTTATTTTGAGAGTATACTAATGAAAGTCAGTCTGACCCTATTTAATGCTGATTCAATATCCAGTGGGGTAGTGATCAGCAACACGAAGATATTGAACACTTGCAATGAAGATACCCCTAATTGAGAAGCATGTCCTAATTGAGGTTTTGTTACTTATAAACCACATTTTGAAGATATGGTAAGGAAAAAAAGAATGGAATTACATCACTTATAATGTTAATATTGTTACAAGTTGAAATGATTTTATTACATGTTGGATCAAATAAAGTTATTATTAAAATTCCTGCCACCTATTTATATTTACCTATTAAGATGTATTTAATAGAATATTTTAAATGACATGTCACCCATATATTAAAAAGCACCAGTGTAAAGCATAAAATATTGCATTTTATTTTTTCTTCCTTTCTTTTCTTTTCTCTCTTCTTTCTTCTTCCTTCCTTCCTTCCTTCCTTCCTTCCTTCCTTCCTTTCTTTCTTTCTTTATCTCTTAATGGTACATAGTATAATGAGTTTCATTTGTGGGATTTTCATACAATTGTATTGTTTACTTTGTGCTTGCTCTCTCTCTTATTACTCCCCTCACCAGATATGTCCCCTTGTATTTTCCAATCTTGTATTCCTACCTATATGTATGTGTATATTTATGTTTGTATGTATGTGTGTATATATATATATTTTTCTTTTGAAGATAAATCTAGCTTCCACATATGAGTGAAAACATTATCTACTTATCTTTCTGAGTTGGCTTATTTCTCTTAAAATGATGATCTCCAGATCCATCCATTTTCACGCAAATGACACAATTTTATTTTTTATGGCTGAATAATATCCCATTGTATGTATGTGTGTATATATATATACACTCACACACACATATACACATATATAGAGATAGATACAAATGTGATATATGTATTTGTTGTTGTTGTTAGGTGCCGTCGAGTCGGTATCCGACTTATAGCGACCCTCTGTACAACAGGGGAAACACCGTTGTCAGTGCTTCTTTGCTGTTCACAGGGTTTTCAATGGCAGATTGATTTTTGGGAGGGGGTTGCCAGGTCCTTTCTCTCTCTCTCTCTCTCTCTCTCTCTCCCTCTCTCTCTCTCTCTCTCTCTCTCTCTCTCTCTATATATATATATATATATATATATATATGCATACCACTTTTGTAAAAGCCACTCATCTGTTTTCTGGACATCAAGGTTGATTCCATATGTTTTCAATTATGAACAATACCACAATGAACATGAAAATGCATGTGTCTCTATGGTATTATGATTTAAATTCTTTTGGATTTATACCCAAGAGGAGATCATATGGTAGTTGCCTTTTTAGTTTTTTGAGAAACCTCCATACTGATTTCCATAATGGCTTTACTAGTTTATAGTCTCACTAGCAATGTTTAAGAGTTCCTTTTTTCCCCATCCTCACCAGCATATGTTGTTCGTTTTATTGATGCTACCCATTCTGACTGAGGTGAGATGGAATCTCAGTGTAATTTTGATTTACATTTCCTTGATGGCTAAGGATGTTGAACACTTTTTCATATATTTATTGGCCATTTGTATTCCTTTTGAGTACTGTCTATTCGGTTCAATTGCCTGAATATAGATTAGATTATTAGAGTTTTTAAGTTTTTAATTTGGGCTGGGGTTTAGCTCAGTTGGTAGAGTGCTGCTTTGCATTTGTTGAGGCCCTGGGTTTGATCCCTAACACTGCAAAAATGGGAGTAGGACATGGCAATCTGCTTCTGAAACAATCCTGTTTCAGAATCAATTGCTTCTGAAAAGCAATAAGCCATTGAAAATCTTGTGAGGTTATAAATTGAACCCAACTCTATGACAACAAACAAACGTTTTGAGTTTTTTAGATCAGATGCCATCAAATATATAGTTAGCAAAGATTTTTTTCCCGGTCTGTGTGCTCTCTCTTTACTCTCTTGATTGTTTCCTTTCAGGTACAGAAGCTATTTCATTACATGAAAGGCTATTTTTGAATTTTTGATACTATTTCCTGGGCTATTGGGAATCATTTTAAGAAAGTTCTTGCATATGCTGATGTGTTGAAATGTTTTCTTTACATTTTCTTTTAGTGATTTCAAGGTTTCTGGTTTTATGTTATGATCTTTGGTCCATTTTGAATTGATTTTTGTGCAGAGTGAGGTATATGGATCTATTTTCATTCTTCTTCATGTTGATATACAGTTGTCCTAGCACCATTTATTGAAAGGTTGTCTCTTCCCTAGAGGACACTTCTGGCACCTTTCTCAAAATATCCGGTGGTTGTAGCCACCTCTATTCAATTCCATTGATTTTCTTGTCTGTTTTTGTGGCAGTACCAAGCTGTTTTTGTTACTGTGGCCCTACATGTTAACTTTCATCTTTTATCCATTTCTTATTTATTACATCTAATATATAAAAGAAATCCATGGAAAGAGAAGGTACTATTGAAAATTTAGCCATTTTGTAATAGTATTTTTCCTCATGAAAACTCTGTAGAAATGAAAATATTTGATGAAAGAATTTACATGGTTGAAATTTTGATAACTAAAGTCGTATGAATTTCTAAAATGATATACCTATATACAATTATAGCAAATCAATGAGAGTATGTATTTCCACATCACTACCCAATATTGGATATTTTCAATGGTTAGTATTTCCCATAATGAAAGGTA
>VMDO01026731.1:0-26288 GCA_007922755.1 Pedetes capensis
CCAGAAATAAATTAAAAATAATAATAATAATAAGGCTTTTAGCAAATACTCTATGCTCATTTCAAAAACAATGGCTAGGTACAAAGGTAAGCCACAGAGCTATGCAGCAAATTCAGTTTGGGGCTCTCAGCATCACAATATTTATGTTTATTTTTGTTTGTAATACATATTCACAACCACTTAGGATTAATTAATTCATTTTGTGGATATACTGGCATGTAGGTCCTTTTTTTACTACATGGTAATCAGACATATTTTTACGTATCAGTAACGTAAGAAATCAAAGGTGGTTGCTGAACAACTTCCTATAACTTTATCATTAACAGCTGTTCACACAAAATAGCCTATGGATCTGAGAATAGCTCATTCTTTAATGTTACTCCACCCAAAAGAACAAGAGAAATGTTCACTATTTACTGTAGTCAGTTACTACCACAGATTTAATTACCAACAATTACACATTTTACCTTGGATTGCTATTTCACTTCCCTAGGATTAATTCTGCACAGATCTTAACATTACTTAAAAGTCATTATAGAAGTTTCCCTTTGAAAAATGTCATTGCCTTCCTCTTCAACCAGGAAATGAGACTTTAATCTTGTTACTGTGAATACTTATATATGTCTCAACCCAATATGCCGGGTTTTGGGGAAACAGTTCCCCTTCACTTTCTTTATAAGAAAACAATTCTAACCTTAAAATGTGTTCTCTCTCTTCCCAGACACTCCTTTGAAGATCCCTATTTCCCTCTACAACACCCAGCCAACATTTCTACTAATATCAACAGAACTAACTCCCCTTGGGAATGATTAATACGAATGCTAAAATCAAAATCATTCCTTGGAAAATCTTCCTAATTTCTTTTTAAGTGTAAGTTTGCCTGATCACAAAGAAAAATCTGTTCCCTTTTCTGCTAAGTTTAGCATACCACACAGCCTCACAGTTGCAAAGGCTGTTTCAGGTCCTTAAAAATTCATCTATAATAAAAATCATAACTATATTTATTAGGCACTTCTGCAAAGTGAGCATAAGCCACCTCTTATAAAGTGGAGCTGGGTTGGTTTTTTCAAAATGAAAAAGAAACTATCAAATTTATTTGTAGTAAACAAAATGGCTACTAAATTGTTCTTCTGGTTCTCTTTACCAAAACTATGTAAAAATGGGCTGGGTGGTAGCTTAGTGGAAGGGCACTGCCTAGCATGCATGAGGCCCTGGTTTCAAACCCTGGGTACTGCAAAAACAAACAAACCTATGTAAAATTATCTGAAAAGATAATTTTCTGAAAAGAAAATTATCTGAAAAGAATAATTTCACTGTTCAGCAGGGTTAAATTTGGGCCAAAGTTCCGATATAAAAAGATTAAACATATAAGTACAGGATTGACAGTTACATGGCAGATCTAGACAATTAATCTACACAGCTTAATGCAAAAATCTTACTCTGAAGGCTTTGTTAAACAGAGCTACAGTTTTGTGTTTTATGAAGGATATTCCCACTTCAACCTTCAGTTATAAACTATAAGTAATTGGTTTCAAAAAAAGAGGAAGCACATCCAAATATGGTAAATCCTGACATTAAGAAACATATTCAACACTTGGAAGCTAAGAGTAGCAAAAAATAAAACTGATCAGTCCTTAAACAGCACCATAAACACCACAGTTTGGTATTTCCAGAATACTTTCATTCTAGATTTCTGAGCAGCCAACCTAGACAACCTAGAATGTAAGGAACATTCCCACTCTTCATCCATTAACATACTCATCGCCCCATCCCCAGTGAACATCTCTGAGGGAGAACTGGAATGGTGCTTTTACTCAGCTGTGCATGAATGAACACTCTATTCAGTCCAAATTGGCCAGACCACTCCTGGTCGTCCAGGTCCCTTTGTAAAATTGTACAGTTTTCAATACAAACATATACCTCATATTAAAAATGTTCCATCTGCAATTCTTAACATTCTGTATTTAGCTGTTATGGTTTTCCTCATGTAACTGTATAGGTAAATCATAAAAACTGGTTAGGTCATCACCTGAACTCTAGAGAATCTGAACTCACTCTGATCACCATATCATGGAGAAAAACACAGAGCAAAAAGATGACTGGTTTAAACTAGGCTTTATAAAATAAACAGTAATCAAGATATAGAATGTTTTTCAAACTTTCATATTTTAAGCATGACTGTTATCATTCCCAAACGATACAACACAGAACTGTAATACACTGGTTCAATATATAACACAATATCTTACATTAACACTTCATATCCTGGAAGGCACTTGTAATTAATTGGCTCAAAGAGCTACAGATGATTTATTAGGATCACAATTTTATCTGCCATAGAAAAGCATTATAAATCACTGTATCTCTATAATTTATTCATTTTTGTAGGATCTCAATTTCTAGCAGGAGGGTCATAAATAAAATCATTCATTCAGCAAGTATTTATTAAGAAAACTCTACTAGGTATTGTGATAGAAGCTAGAATAGTGAAGAAAATAATCAATCCTACCCTCATAAGCTTGCAATGTAGAATGGGTAGAAAAATCTACAAACATATATGTAAATAAGTTCAGAAGACCAAAAACATATATTCTTCCATTCACGATTGGCATAAACTTGCCTCTTTATGATAGGTGGAATCCAATCAAAAAGTGTTTGATAAATCTTTCTATTGGCTGATGAAGATCAAAAGAGTAAAGATTTCAAACACATGTAAAACAACAGACTAATGGAGAGAAAAAACGTATCTTCAAGAATCAAATAAAGTTTCCCAATGAGTATCTATGTCCTGAAGCAGACATTCAGGGCCATTTGTTTTAAACAGACTTAAAGATAAATCAATATTAAATAGTGTGACCTATGTACCACCAGTAGAAATATTTATGAATACTCATATTAATCAACTAAAGGAAATATAATGTACTTTACATCTAAAAATACATAAAATTACCTACCAAGTAAAAAGTATGCTCTAGCATATCATAAGGAATGCAAAGTTTTCTTTGAGGTGTCAAAGAAAAAAAAAACACTAACACCAATGAATTTAGAGAATGAACTAAAGAGAACAAGAGAAGAATTCAGAACATAATATACTCTTACAGTGATAAATTCATAATACATTTCAGGATTCATTTCTTAAAAATTAACAAAAATCAAAACAAGTCAGTCTGTGGAAAAAAACTGGAAGACTTTGGCATAGCTGCTAGATATCAATCAAAAAAGCCCAAATTTTACCACCACACTTGATTATCTAGTGAGATAATCATTATTTCCCTTTTGTAATGTCTCTGTATTATTAATATATAAAAGTAAATAATTATGTAAACAAATGCATCTTTATGTTTGCCAAGAAAAACCTTCTCCATTGAAATCGTGTCATGTCTTAAACTAAAAACTTACTTTGAAAATAATTTTATATTGAATTTCATTTCAATACAGTGTTCCTCCATTTAAATAAACTAGTTAAAAATATAAGCAGATCTTTAAATTGTAAAAGGATACATTCTGTAATCTCCTCTAGATAGGTGGTGTTTAAAAGAAAGAACGAACCAGAAAATTCAGTCTACTCACAA
Organism: Pedetes capensis; assembly: GCA_007922755.1. Lineage (NCBI taxonomy): Eukaryota > Metazoa > Chordata > Mammalia > Rodentia > Pedetidae > Pedetes > Pedetes capensis. The sequence goes on from VMDO01026731.1 coordinate 3,573, forward strand.
AGAAGCAAATCAGGAATTTCCCAAAGGAACCCATCCCCAAACTCCATCCTTGTTCAAATCAATGCTCATTTCACTCACAGACTAAAAACTTGTGAAATCATACACCTATAGACACACATAGATATCTACATTTAGTATAGATCTTCACTATATAAACAGTGTAGTTACTACAGTAGTTATGTTACAAAAGCAATATACCTAGAATGTGAACCAGTAATAATTCTGACATGATGTCTAGGGATCATGTTTCCTATAGAGAGGTGTATAATTTTTAACTCATGAATATATTGCTAAATAAATATCACATATTTCTAGCACTTGTAACAGAGTATATGTGGGGCTGTGTTCAACTCTGCCCAAATATCTAATGAAAGAAAAAATAAGTTGTCCACACTACCCCCACTCTACCAGTAAAACTGGTTTACTTGACTTTTCCTCAGAAAAATCATCTCCAAGTTTTGTTTTGTTTTTGTTTTTGTGGTGCATGGGATTGAACTCACGGCCTTGTGCATGCTAGGCAAGTGCTCTGCTGAGCTGCACCCTCAGCCCCTTTCCATTTTTTATTTTGAGATGGGGTCTCACTAAATTGCACAGGCCGCTTCTGTCCTCAAACTCACAATCCTCTTGCCTCAGCCTCCCAAGTCACTGGGGTTATGGGCGTGCACCACAGCGCTCGGCCTTCCAAGTTCATTTTATTGAAATATACAGTTTGTAAGTAAGCATCTAACTAAGTGGATTCCCCTCTTAGACATTTAAACCTAGGCCTTCTGACAAACTCCCTGAGCCCTAACTCATAGCTGCTGGGAAATCCAGAGCTGTCACATTTCAGGCAAACATTGGTTAAGCAGACCTCAAACGCCCTGTTCACAGCTAAACAGGAACATAAAGAGTGCAGACAAGCCAAAATTAAAAAGAAAACCCAGGTCTTAAAGTAAGTCTCTCTAAAGTACATGCTTTTCCCTTTAACCATGTAGTTGAACACTTGCCCTTGCTTCTTTTCTTCTCAATCTTGAGAATTCAAAAAACATTCAACTGCACGTTTTCAGCCATTTAGAAGGAGCTCAAAACGAGAAGGGAAAGAGGGGGCTTCACTTTCCAATTTGTAGTTTTCCGCTCCCCTGGATTCATTCCCTAAAGTCCATCTCTTTCATTCAGCTCTTTGCCTTCTGTTCTTTATAAATATGTGCACATTTATGTAACTGGGTTTTCAAAATTCAAAATAAAGACATACACCATGGCAAGTGAATTAACTATTTGTAACTATTTCTGATCATTATATTTGCTTCCTGCTTGTAAATGATCCAGTACATGAGCAGTTGAGTCTCAAAGGTAATTGGTTTCTTGAGCCAGCAGATGGAATGCTCCAGATAAGAAAATAAAGCATGTTTCTCAAACCCAAACTGACAATACAATATCCTTTTCTCATAGAAATGTTTGAGAAATTATTTATTAAACATGCAAATAAATACAACACAAGTGCAGACATTTTTCAGGCCTGTTACTGCAAAGCTGTTTGCGCTCTTCCTGTCACAATAGCTCAGAGTTATGTCAAGCTGGTCTGTATGTGAACTTGATCGCTTGAATCTAAACATTCTCTGATATTATAATCAATAGAATTTTTATTTGAGAAAGGACATTTTCTTGCTAATTTGGAGTTAAAGCATAATGTTGGGTTATTTTTGTTTTTTTTAAGAAAACATTGAAATTTTTTGCTGTACACTTCCCGTTTTAATTCGAGCCCAGATTCCTAACACATTAAAATGCTGTCCGTTTTAAACAAAAGGTTTCTGTTTGTTTCCAGGAGAGTAACTGAGAGGCTGCACTGGTTTTCAGTAGTAACTATTGTGAATTCAGGCCTACGTCTGGTTCGCCTCATTAAACAAAAGATACCCGTCGCTGTCAATAACCACACAGCATAACGCTCTCCTATCCCTCATCTTTATCCGGAAGGAATGGTGCAGACCAGAAACACGCTTGTCACCATCCCCTGGCCAAGAAACTCTTCTGGGGTCATCCCTTTCAATGGCCCAGAGGCTACAAACAGCAATTGTGTGACACTTTTGGGCTTGCCCTCCCGCCCCGCCCCCAAATCCTAAACCCTCTTTCTCTGGAGAGCCAACCACGGTTTCCTCATCTTCACTCCTTGGAGAATCCAGTCGCGACTCGACTCCCCGTTCCACCATTCCCTCCAGACCCCAGAATGCACAATGGATGCTCAAGGGCCACCCCACCACTCGCCGTCCCCACAAAACGCACTGGCCCGCTCGCTCGCCCCCCGGGCCAAACACAGCTCCACCACCCCACGGGGCTCTACGGCCGCGACACTGGAAGTTCAACCCCCTACCCCAGCCCACCTTCCCACCCCCGCGCCTCTCCCTCGAAATGATCAGCCATTTAGCAGATGCACAGGAGATAATGTGCAGCCCTCGGAAACACGAAAAGGCACAGGCTGAGGCCCGGGGCCGGGCAGCCCCGACCCCTCTGCGAACGCGCGCGCGCGCGCGCGCGTGTGTGTGTGTGTGTATGCGTGCGTGCGTGTGTGTGTGTGTGTGTGTGTGTGTGTGTGTGCGCGCGTGTGTGTGTGTCCGTCCGTCCGCGTCGGCGCGCGCCCGCGCGGGTGCGGGTAGCGGCCGGGGGCGCGCCCGGGGAGGACAGGGGCGAGCGGCGGGCGCCCGGGAGCGGGGGCCAGGAGGGCAGCCACCCCGCAGGGCCTGAGGTTGTGGGCAGGGGGCGCATGGGCCGGAGGGTGGGGTGGCGGCGACGGCCAGACGCGGGGCGCACTCACCGAGTAGCAGCAGCTTGAGCTCCCGGCGGGCGTCCCGCTTGTCCCTGCGGAGCTGCCGCTCGATCTCGTCGTTGATCCGCCGGGCTTCCTTGGCCTCCTCGCTCAGGCAGCACGCCATGATGGACTCCAGAGTCATTCTTCCAAAGTGTCTCCGCTGCAGCCCCGCCGGCACCCCTTGCTCACACGCGCGCACACACACCCTCCCGCCCTCGCTCCCCCGAGGCAGCGGTGGCCGCTGAGCCCCCGCCGCCCGGGCGCGCGTCCGGGAAGAGCTCGGAGAACCGCCGCGGGGGCGGCGGCCAGGGCCGGGGATACCAGGTGGGCCGGGGGCTCGGCGGAGCGGGCGGCCTGGGCCCCCCGAAGGAGCAAGGCGGGCGCAGGAGGCGGCCGCGGGCGCTGGCTCGGGGGGCGCGCGAGGGAAGGCCGCCGCGCCCGGCCTCGCTCAGACGCCCGAGCCTCCTTCCCCAGGAACCGGCGGCCCGCCTCGCCCCCCGGACCCCCGCCGCCGAGACTCCCCTGAGCTGTGCGCCCCGCGGCAAGAGCTCATCCACCGGGGCGTCCCCGCCTCGAGCGGCCCCCGACGGCTCTCCACGCCCGGCGCGCCCGCTGCTTGCCGCCGCCTGACACGGCTCCCGGGCGCCGCGGCCCTGCCCGCTCCCACCGCTCGGCTCGCGAGCAAACCCGGTTCTCCGGCCCGCCCGCCGCGCGCTCCTCCGCCTCCGCCAGACGCCCACCCCCGGCCCCGATTGCCAGGCGCGGAGCGGCTGCTCAGTGCTCGCCCTCCCCCTCGCCACACACACACATTTTCTTCTTTCTCTGAACTGGAGCACAGATCCGGGAGGGAGTCGGCGGTGGCGGGAGGAGGGAGTCGGGGGAGCGGGCGCGGGAGGAGGGGAGCGGGAGGCGGTGCCGCCCGGCCCCTCCTGGAAGGCTTTCCTGGGCTCGCAGCCGCCGCCGCGCGCCGCCCAGTGCGGCTCCCGCCTCGCCCGCGCGGCTCCCCGGCCGGCCGACCCCCTCCGGCACCAGGGGCCTCCCTCTTCCGCGCCCTCGGCGGGGCCCGCGGGCAGGCGCAGCGGTCAATGCCGCCCCCGGCCGGGCTCGGGGCGGGGCCGGGCCGCCGTCACCGCGGGTCGAGGCCGCGGCCAACCTGCGGCTGCCGGCCGTCCGTCCGGGCGTGGTGGAGCTGGAATATGGCGGCCTCTGCCTCCCTTCCAGCCCTCAACCCCGGAACGCGGCCTCCGGCTTCCTGGAAGTCGCGGGAGTCAGTCCCACTGCGAGCCCGCGGCACCCGCCGGCGCCGCGAACGCCCGGCCGCCTCCCCGCGGGCTGCGCCGGCTCTCGCGTACCCCGCTCCCGGGCCGCTCCTGGGGCCACTCTTCAGCCACTTCTGTATTTCCCATTCCTATTTGAGAAAAGACATGGGTTAGACACTATCTCGCGTCGCCTGTGACCCCAGATCAGTGTTAGAAAATAAGAGGCTCTCCAATGTGTCGTATCACTAGAAAAGAGAAGGAATTGTCACTAGCTCCCGGAGGGGTAAGGAAAAATTAACAGGCAAAACTGCCCTCAAAGTAACTTGAGGTAGGAATCGAAATCCTGAGCAGAAAAATGAAGCTGCCCAAGATTCCAAGAGCTTCCTGACAGGTTCCAACTTTTCATGCCATTAAAGTTGGTTTTGTTTTGTTTTATAGTAGATTCTCTTGGTTTTGAAAAGGCACACGATGTTTCACAGCCTAGAGTGAATTAAGGGTGACTTCTGGTGAAATGCAAAATAGTGCGGAATCAAAGGGAAAGAAAAAATACGATAGAAAAAAATGAGGAAACCAAGATCACTGGAGCAAAACTCTGTTCCACTTGTTTGGCTTTCCATTTTTGATTGAAGCAGTTTACTAATAAAAATAAATAAATAACCTTGTTCATTCAGATTCTATTTGGGCTAATAACTATTAGAGATAAGACCCATTCCTTCCTGCCTTCATAGACTCCGAGGCCTTCAGAATAAGTTGTATTTTATAAAAAGCATCCCCTTTTCATGTTTTACGTTTTCTCTTGGTGCAACCTGCTGATCCAGTCGGCAATGTAAAGTCATGACTGTGCTATTGCTACACATCAAGGACGCAGACAGGGTTCTTGGAGAAGTGCGTATCTTCCTCCTTAGTTCACCATCTCTTCCACCCCTTCACACACAAACACGCAGTAATCCAGGACTTAGGTCAAATAATGTCAAAGCATACAATGTATATTCTAGGTTCTTTTCAAAAGGATATTTAGCCTAGAAAATGATTAAGTTTCACCTTGACCAAGACAGCAAAGAAGGCATAAATTCACCTCTTTTTATGTGAATGCTTTCCAAGAACCACTAGACTGCTGTGAAATGAAAAATTTAAATTAAGTCACTAAAAAAAAATTAAAGATTGAAATTCAATATTCAGAAATGTAAAATGGCTTCGGGGAAAATTATAAGTGTGCATCCTCTAGTGTGGGGGGACACGTGCACACATCCATGTGAATTCTGGATACAGATCATTGGAAAAATAAATGACAGTTTTGGGAAGTTTCAAGTCTCTGGCTTCTTAGCTAGGGACCCTCTGAGGACTCTGAAAATATCTTTCAAAATGTGCCATCAAGGTATCAGGTTATACAGTTTTGGTTGAAATGACCTGTCACACTATTTCAAAAGATTGTCAGTACAAAGTCTGTCTTGTTTTTCCAGTCTCCCCAACATCAGAGATACTCCCTGGCACTTACAAGAAATTTAAATTGATAAATCAATAGAAGGAAAGTCAGGAAGTAAGGAAAATCAACACAGTACATGATAAAGCCATATATGGGCATCAAGAAGGAAACAGGAAGAGAAAATTCCAAGCCTGAGCCTAGGTCTATCCAAAAACTTTTTCATATTATCTGGAGAGCTTTGCCAAGCAAATATTCCTACAACCTAAGTCAAACAAACAAAACCCATGCAAAATCTACTGACATTGTTGAGTGCATTCTAGAAGAATATACTCTAAATTATGCAACTAAATGTGTTACAAAATCCAAGATCATTAAATCAACAAACACTTATTCACTGCCTGCAATGTGTAAATAACTACAGTGAAGGTACAGAGAGAGATACTAAGCTGAATACAATATGGTGCTTCTTGATAGGTTTATAATCTTAAAGCATAATGAGGCTCTGAATAGCTACAATAAAAGATGAAATCAATTTGTATTAAAGTCAGGGTAAAAGTAACAATATAAAAGTATAAAAAGGAAAGAATAATTCATTCTGTTCAGGAGAATTGGAAAAGACTTCACAGGGACGGGGGCATTTTCTGCCCCTTAAAGTATCAATAGATTTTTCAACAACTATGTTTCTGCACTACCTAAAAGTAAAGTAGCTATTGAAATTCACATGGGATTGTGAGATGATAAGCCATTTTAGAATTCAATGGCAATTACCAGATGGCTGAAGAGCAAACTACAAAACCACAGGAAAGTTGAACTCCAGAGAAAAAAGGCAAGACTGTTACCTCTTCTATGGTATCCTGAGATAGATGCCTAACCCCACAATCCTATCAGTCCCCTGGCCTTTGGGGAGTTGGGGGAAGAGGAGATGGTGCAGTGAAAGGCCCATTTGAATCTCAAGGAGTGATTCTGCAGTCCAAGAGTGAAAGGCCAAGGACTTCTGAAAGGACCTTCTGGGGAAGGATGGGCCTGTAGTGGTAATCCAACAAAGCTATAAACGGAATCTCTTCTATTCCCAGAGTCACTTAGCATGGCTGCTTTGTAGCATGGACCATACCAAACGTACTGTTTCTTTCTCTCTCTCCCTCCCTCCCCCTTCCCAATTTCTCCCTGTCTCAAATTGTTGTTTGAGAGCAGGGATTTTATCTTTCCAGTTTTCAGGGTACGCAAAAGAGTGCCTAGCCTGGAACAGATATTTAGTAAGTGATAAATAAACACAAGGATGCTACTACCTACATCATTGGCAAACACACTCTCAGATTGCCTCTCCCAGGCAGTGTGTTATGCCAGTTGCCTGAGGCACACAAAGGCCTGAAAGATTTTTATAATCTACTTGGGCAGACAATCCACATGCATAAAAGAACAAACAATACAAAATGAAAAGTCCGCATGCATAAAAGAATAACCAGTACAAAATGAGTAGCACTTGCTAACCTAACATGTAGAGAATGAATTGCTAGCGCAACTCAGAAGTGATTATCCACAGAACCATTCAAAGCAACCAAGAGGACCATGGGTAGGCATGGGATAGTCATCTGGAAGACAATTGGAAATCATCCTAAAGAATTGCAGATCCTACAAGAGCCAGGAAAGAGCTCTGAGCAAAACTGGCAGCATAGCTATCTGGCCAAGAAATAAAATGGTCTTGCTTCTCAGGGAGGAAGACAAGTAGGTGTGGGAGAAACCAGAGAGCTGCAAATGGTGCCACCTAGAGGGCAGTTTTCATAACAACAGAAAGATTAAGATTCTTAGGCAGAGTTGTCCAGTTGAAAAGGAAGATTTCCTAGTCAACTTGTTGAAGATGAAAAACCTGGCATGAACTGTATCTTCTTCCGAAAGATAAAATACCCACATTACAAATCCTAAAATGATCCTATATGAAACTGAGCACCTCAAACACATCTTTCCTTCATTATGTTCTGAAAATGCATCCAGTTGAGCCTCTCTATTCAAATTTATTTTGTGTCTAGCCAAGGTTAGCATTATCATGGAAGCATGGTACTTTGCACTTTGAAAGCCACCAAAGTGGCTCACTGGACCAGTCTCACTGGACTGGAAGGTCTTAAAAGGTTTGCCAGATATGAAATATTTTTATGCATATTCATAGCGCTGATTTATTTTTATTAAGAATTTATTAATTGTACATATTAGTGGACTTCAGTGGAGTTTTCTATGCATGTATATAGCATGTTGTTGTTATTAGGTACATCAAGTGGGTGTCCAACTCATAGTGACCATAGCGACCCTATGTACAACAGGCAAAACACTATTGTCAGTGCTTCTCTGCCATTCATAGGATTTTCAATGGCTGATTGTTTTTTGAGAGTGGGCTGCTGGGTCCTCCTCCCAAGCCTACAGCACCTGCTGTTTCCAGGCGGTCTCCCATCCAAGTACTAACCAGGTCCAACCCTGCTTAGCTTCCAAGATCTGACAAGATCAGATGCCACAGTGGTATAGCTTCAGGCACATATATAGCATGCACTGATCAAATCCAACCTCCCTTTTTACACACACATACACACACACACACACACACACACACACACACACACACACACTCTTCCTGATCTCTAGTAATGAATATACTACTTTCAGGTCAACTGTTTTTAACTTTCACATATGAGAAAGAACATATGGTAGTTGTCTTTCTGTCTCTGGCTTATTTCAGTTACTTAAATTCTCTAGTGCCATCCATTTTGCTGCAAATAATAGGATTTCGTTCTTCTTAATGGCTTTAGTACTCTATTGAATGCCTATACCACATTTTTTCCTTCCTTCCTTCCCTGCTTCCCTCCTTTGTCTCCCTCCACCCACCCCACCCCACCCACAACTTTTTCTCTTTCTATTGAACCAGGGACTGCACATATGCTAGCAAGAATTCTTCCTCTGAACTACATCACCAGTACTTTTTGAATTTTATTTTGAGACAAGGTCTTCCAACATTGTCTAGGCTGGCCTTAAACTTGCCATCTTCCTAGCTGATTCTTCTGAGTAGCTGGATTTACAGGTAGGCACCAGCACATCAGGCTTACATATCACATGTTCTTTATCCACTAATCTGTTGGGAGCTATTTTTAAGGTGAACAGATCAATGTTTCAGAAAGAGAAACTCATGCTTTATGAATGAATGAGCAATTAAATGAATAAGTACAAAAATCACATAGTAAGATATCAGGTCACCCAAAGTCATGATCCAGGTCGTCTTATCAAGGATGACTCTGTAAGAGTTTCCCTCCTGTCTTAGGGGTCCTACAAGCAGTACTTGCCTATCCCTCAAGATACTTTGGCTTTACAACTCAAATCTAAGCCCAAGGGTGTAAACTGGTGGGGTTTGGCCCTCAAACAGTTACTTTTCTTTATTTTGTGTAATTTAACTTTTTGATACCAAGTCTCACTGTGATGCCCACACTGGCCCTGTACTCCTGGGCTTAAGGAATTCTCCTGCCTCAGCCTCCTGAGTAGCTGGGGCATTAGGCACCCATCCCTGTGCCCAGCAGTGTTGTTTTTGACTCAGGGGTCCTTCTTGAAATTTTCCAATTAGCTGCCAGAACTTGAACCAAGAGAGTAATGGAAACATCTGAGTATTAGTTCTTAGTCAAGGCCTTGCAACCTCAGGCCTATATTTTCAGGTAATAACACTTCCAACCAGCTTGGTTTTCCCTGCATTGCTGTATCATCTGGACCAATTTATAGTCTCCATTTAGCACTATGTCTGTCCTCCTTGTGGTCGTAGGAGGTGCAACTCTCACCTAAGACAATTAGCCAGAAGAGGACTGGAATTTTGAATTAATATGTTGGGATGATCAAGGGTATTGATTTATTTCCCATTCTTTGTTTCCACATTTCTAAATCAAATAATCATTTTTCCCTATACAGTCATCTCATCTAATGATTTTCATATACAGCTCAAAAAGCCCAAGATTTTTGTCTGTTTTTTTCACTCAGGAATCCAACACCTAGAACAGTGGCTGGGGTGTAATAAACTTAATAACCATTTGAGGAATGAATGAAGAGTGGATCTTATAATAAAAGAAATCACATATTGGCTGCAAGGCAATCTCCCCTTCCCATTGTTTCCCCCTCTTAGCCATTTGGTGCCCACCAAAGCTAACTCCCTCTGTTAAACATGCTCAGCCCTGGGCTCCAAACTCTTGCCTCAAATGAGTTCACAGAAGAATATGGACAGTCACTAGAGAACCAAAAAGACTGGAATGCAACATTGTTGTTCAAAACCCAGATGGAAAAATGTACTACTTCCACCTAAATCAACTTTATAGTAAAGTTGATATTCCTGTCATAAATTTAGTACAAACAAATTTTTTTGTTTGTTATACCCTGGAGATCATGGCACAATATATATTCAAAGTTGTTCATTGTTCAGTGTGTGATAAATTAATGAAACAGCACATGTTGATAAAAACACATACATAAAGTGCCTGCTATTTTGTCTTCTCAATGATTGAAATGGTCTCAATAGTAACCTTTCAATTAGTTACTATCTTTGTAAATGTTTCAACCTGCCATTCTAAATTGTATCAAGATGTGAAAAAACTGGTGGCTTTTCAATTTTGGACAGATATAAAATATCCCCTCCTGACCACAAAAGTAAGGAAAAAAATCTGTTGTTTTATTTTTCTTTTCATATTTCTTTGTTGTTGTTGTTGTTGTTAGGTGCCGTCGAGTCCGTATCCGACTCATAGCGACCCTCATAGGGTTTTCAATGGCTGACTGTTTCTCGGGATTGCCTTGGGAGTGGATTGTCAGGCCCTTCTCCCATTTTTGCGGTGCTGGGACTTGAACTTGGGACCTCAGAGACTGCAGCACATCACTCTACCAACTGAGCTAAATCCCAGCCCTTTCATATTTCTTAGGCTCTCCACAGTCTATTTGAGCACAAAATTTCCATAGGGCTCTTTCCAAATTTGTTAATTTACTTCCATTTTTCCATCCCTACACAAATATCATTTTGTGTCTGAGTGTGGTGCTTTGGAGATGAATCCAAGGTCTCACACATACCTTGCAAGTGCTCTACCACTGGGTCACACCTTCAGCTTTTTTTTTTTTTTTTTTTTTTTTGAGTCAGCATCTCACTAAGTTATGCAGGCTGTCTCTGGCTTTGAGCTCATGATCTTCTGATCTTCCTGCCTCCACCTCTGGAGTCACTGGGTTTACAGAACTATACAAATTTCTAGGAGTCAGGTTTGTGGTGAGTCCTTTGGACAATCTGAAATGTGACCTGGAATTAGGCAAAGAAAGTAAGGAGGATTTTTTTTTCCTTTAACTGAGGCTCTGATATGGCTCAGCACAGAACCGTTACTGATCATGCTTCTATTTAAAATTTTGATAATTTGCTCATTATAGATTTTTACACTAAATTTGATTTTTAAAGTATTGCATTAAAATGTTATTTATCTTGATATTAAGCTTTTGTCTTGTTTTATTGAGACAAGTTCTCACCATGTAGGCCACACTGGTTTGGAACTCACTATGGGAGAAGGACCTGGCAACCCCCTCCCAAAAATCAATCTGCCACTGAAAACCCTATGCACAGCAGAGAAGCGCTGACAATAGTGTTTCCCCTGTTGTACAGAGGGTCGCTATGAGTCGGATACCGACTCAACGGCACCTAACAACAACAACAACAACAACAACATGTAGCCCAGGCTGGCCTCAGACTCATGATCGTCCTGCCTCAGCCTCTCAAGTGCTGGGATTACTGGCAGGTACCTCCATATTCAGGTAATTATTGAGATTTTTAATTCTCTTTAAATTTTTGCACCCAAAGCAAATGCCTCACTGTGTCCTGGCCCTGGTGTAGAAGTTACACATTAGCAGGCAAACAGACAATTGTCACTTAGAGAAGGGATGAGCTGTAAGAGGTTATCCATTCTTTACAGCTTAAAGATGTATCATTGCTGCCTGTGGAGCTGGAACAAAGGAACTGAACTGAAAAGCCATTGATTGTCCAAATGGAAGCAGTGGAAGCTTCTGTGGTCTCTCTAAAAATGCATACTATCAAGAATATCAAACAAAAGAAAATGATGATAAAAATGTAGAAAATATTATTTTTAGGCTCACTATTTGGCTTGCATTAAGAAACAAAGACTGGGCCAGTGGGTGTAGTGATACACGCCTGTAATCCCAGTGACTCGGGAGTCCAAGGTAGGAGGATTTCAAGTTCAAGGCTAGAGGCAGCCTGGGCAACTTAGTGAGGCTCTGCCACAAAATAGTGGCTCAGTGGTAGAATACTTGCCTCACATGAGCAAGGCCCTGGGTTCAAGCCTCTAGTACTGAGGGAGAGAAAGGGGGGGGGTTGAAGGAAAGAAGGAAGGAAGATAGGAAGGAAGGAAGGAAGGAAGGAATCCAGAGAGTTTCTTGAAATTCTGCCATCATCTCCTCTTTTTTTTTTTTTTTTCCTTTTCCTGTACTGGGGGTTGAACCCAGGGCCTCACACTTGCATGCTCTGCAAGTGCTGTACCACTGAGATGCACCCTCAGTCCACTTTTTCACTTTTTGAGACAGGATCTCTCTAAATTATACGGACTGCCTCTGATCTCGAACTTGCGATCCTCTTGCCTCCTCCTCCCCAGTCACTGGGAATACAGGTGTGTGCCACAGAACCCAGCAGTGAAATTCTGCAATCAGTTCTTAAAAATAAAGCCCAAGCCAGGCACAGTGGCTCACAACTGTAATTCCAGCAACTCAGGAGGCAGAGGCAAGAGGATGGCAGGTTTAAGGCCAGAGCCACCTGCATAACTTAGAGAGACCCTGTCTCAAGATAAAAAAATAAATAAATAAATGGGCTGGGGGTGCATCCCAGTGGTAGAGCACTTGCAAAGTATGTGCAAGGCCCTGGGTTAAACCCACAAGTACCACAAAAAATAAAATAAAATAATATAATACAATAAAATAAAGCCCATGGCAAAGCCAACTTATAAAAGGGTTAAGGCACAAATGTTAGGAGAGGGAAGATTTGGAGTCACTACTCTTTTTCCCTCAGGCCATTTTCAAACCCTCTAGGCTAATCCATCTGTGGCTTTTTACAAAGGGTCACACCTAGAGGATCCCTAAATTGATCCAGGCTATATAGCCTCTGCAGTCTCTGAGGTCCCAAGTTCGATTCCCAGCACCCCAAAAATGGGAGAAGGACATGGCAACCCACTCCCAAGGCAATCCCGAGAAACAATCAGCCATTGAAAACCCTATGAGGGTCGCTATGAGTCAGACAGGACTCGACGGCACCTAACAACAACAACAACAACAACAACAACAACAACAACAACAACAACAACGTATAGCCAGGAAGTTCCAGGGGCAGGCCTGCCACTCACAATTTCATTTCCTGATGCCTTGTCCTTCACACAGAACTAGTCCCAGGGTAAGTTATATTTGGTCCCTGGCTTTCCGGGCCTCAAAATATGTTCAGGTTGGGAGTGAAACTCAGTGGCAGATCATTTGCTCAGCAGGCCCTCGATTCCATTCCCAGTAGCAGAAAAGGGGGAAAAATGTATTCACCTTTTTTGAAAGGGTCAATATTCATTAAATCTTTTACCTAGTCTCAGGAAGCCTATACCTTACTGATAATAAACACCGAGCTCTGGCTGGAGGATTTGCATTTCCAATCAGATCAAAGCCTCAGGCTAAAACAGTGATCTGACCCCTGGCTACATATTATGACAACCTGAGGAGGCTTTAAACAATACCAGAGGCTGGATTCTTACTCCAGATATTTCTTTGGTCTGGGGTGGGGCTTGGTACATATTTAATTTTTTTATGCCCTCAGGTAATTCAATGTGCAGGTAAGATTGAGAACAACTAAGTTATAGTAGCAAAACTAATGATACATGCAGGGTTCAGCCAGGAGGTGGATAATGCGTCATAATTACCAACTCCAAGTGGAAAGGAAAGCCTGACCTGTTTAGGATGAGGCTGGTCCTAGGCTCAGTGTTCACCGGAACTAAGCTAGCTCCCTCCCCACCCACTGTTCTTCAGACCATTAATTCATACTTTATTTCTTTTTTCCTCCTCACTATTTTCTTAATTTTTATTTTTCAATTTTATACAACAGGAAGTAAGTCCCAACAGGCCTGGTGGTACAGGCCTGTAATCCGAGCACTCAGGAGGCTGAGGTAGGAGGATCAGAGGTTCAAGGCTAGGCTGGGTTACATAGTCAGACTCTGTCTCAAAAAAAGAAAAAGAAAAAGAAAAAGAAAGAAAAGGAGGGAGGGAGGGAGGAAGGAAGGAAGGGAGGGAGGAAGGTAGGAAGGAAAAAGGAAAGTAAAAGAAAGAAAGAAAGAAAGAAAGAAAGAAAGAAAGAAAGAAAGAAAGAGTAAGTAAGTCTCCCTCTTACCCAGGACCCACCTCTCACTTCCCCAGAGACAACTAGTATTACTAGTTTCATTGGCAGACTGTCAGAAACCTAAGTGCATGTATATTGTTGTTGTTAGGTGCCATCCAGTCAGTATCTAATTTGTAACAGCCCTACGTACAAGCGAAACACTATTGTCAGTGCTTCTCTGCTATTCACAGGGTTTTCAATGGCTGATTGTTTTGGGGAATGGGCTGCCAGGTCCTTCTCCCAAGCCTACAGCTTCTGGTGTTCCCAGGTGGTCTCCCGTCCAAGTACTAACCAGGCCTGACCCTGCTCAGCTTCCAAGATCTGATGGGACCAGACGCCACAGTGATATGGCTGCAGGCAAGTGCATATATAGGCGTAAATTAATCTTTCTCCTTCCTCCCTCCCTTCCTCCCCTCCCTCTGTCCGTTTGTCTGTCTGTCTGTCTGTCTGTCTGTCTCTCTCTCTCTCTCTCTCTCTCTCTCTCTCTCTCTCTCTCTTTCTTTCTTTCTCTTTCTTTCTTTCTTTCTTTCATCAATATTGGAGTCTTGAACCCAGGGGCTTGCACATGTGAGACAAGTGCTCCACCACTGAGCTGCAGCCTGGGCCTTTTGTTACTTTTTTATCTTGCTAAGTTATACAGACTGCCTCTAGCCTCAAACCCACACTCCTCCTGCCTCAGCCTCCTAAACTGCTGGAATTAGAGGTGTACACTCTGCTGCACAAATATTTCTTTTTGAGCTGGGAATGTAGCTCAGGGATAGAGCACTTGCCTAGCATGCTCAAGGCTCTGGGTTTGATCCCTAGCAAAAGCAAAACATAAAAATTAAAATTAAATTTAAAAGTTCTTTGAGTTATTCAAATGGTTGTATAGTATTCAACCTAGTCTGTCATTTGCTTTTCCCACTCATAGTGGATTAGAGACGGGTCCCTATCATTCACTTATTCTTTTTGACACTGACTGGTGTTCTATTACAGATTCCCCCAGTGTCTTAACCAGTCCACTATTGGTGGATGTTTGTTCCTAGTATTGTGCTCCCCTTATAATAAATATTTATGTATTTAATTGTTTGCTTTTCCCATTAACTTTTTCATTTGCTAATTAATCCGGGCATGGCAGAGCACACCTGTAATCCAAGCCACTCAAGAGGTGGAGGCAGGAAATCTGCAGGTTCAAGGCCAGAGGAAGCCTGTGTAATTTAGGAAGACCCTGTCTCAAGATAAAAAGTAAAAAATGATCTGGGGGTGCGACTCAATGGTGGAGCACTTGCAAAAGCATGTATGAGGCCCTGAGTTCAACTCTCCAGTACTGAAAAATAAAAAGCAAACAAAAAAAGCATGTTTCAAAAATAATTTTAGTAAACCAAGCATGGTAATGCACTCCTGTAATCCCATCACTTGGGAGGCTGAGGTAGGAAAATTGACACAAATTCCAGGCCAGCCTGAAGACCCTATCTCAAAAAATAAATAAATAAATAAAAATTAGTGCCTCCTTGGTGTTTCACTGGTTGAATTTATAATAATCAATTTAAACAATAATGTATTAATTAGATATTTATATTATTCCTAATTATTTTTCATTATAAATGACACTATAGCTACTAATGATACTAATTATAGGATTATTAACCCTTGCACATAAATCTGTGTGTATAGCTCCAATGTCTATAAGACAAGTTCCATAGAGTATAATTATTAGGTCAAAGGACGTACTTTAAGGGTTTTGATTAAAAAGTACCAATTTGTTCTCAAGAAAGTCAGTAGTAATTTGTACCCACTAGCAATGTATGAAAAATCTCATTCTCCCATATTTGCTAATCTACAAATACTGATTTTAAAATTATAGATTGGCTTGGGGTCAAAATAACTGATTTTTTAAAAATTGTAATCTTGAGTTTTTCCTCACCATTATAAGCTACTCAAAGACTTTAATAATTTCGGAGGTTTTTTTATTGGTAATTTTTAAAATTAGTGTACAAAATAATGGGTTCCTTTGTGACATGGTCACACATGCGTATCATTGTACATTGCTCGTGTTCACCTCTCCGCTGCCCTCTCCTGTCCCCTCCCCCCTCCTGCTGGTCCCTTTCTCTCCCCAAATAGTCCCCCTTCTGCTTTCATGTCTTATATATTAAAAATATGTAAAAATATGTATTTTTATCTAGATTCTCCATGAGAGAAAATGTGATATTTGCCTTTCTTCCCCATTACTCTCTCTTGTTTCTCCCCCTTAGTCCCCTTCTTCTCTCCCAATAGTCTTCCTTCTGCTTTCTTCTCTCTCTCTCTCTCTCTCACACACACACACACACACACACACACACACACACACACACAGATCTATACTTCACATAGGAGAGAAAGCATGTAATATTTGTCTTTCTGAATCTGGTTTATTTCATTTAACATGATGATCTCTAGTTCAATCCATTTTTCTATAAATAACACAATTTTGTTCTTCCTTATGGCTTCCACTGTGGCCAGACACACTGGCACTTGCTTGTAATGTCAATGACTTCAAGGCAGAGGCAGGAGGATTGCAGGTTCAAGGCCAGAGGGAGCTTGTGTAACTTGTTGTTAGGTGCCGTCGAGTTGGTATCCAACTCATAGCGACCCTCATAGGGTTTCCAATGTCTGTTTTGGGATTGCCTTGGGAGTGGATTGCCAGGTCCCAGGTCCTTCTCCCCTTTTTGTGGTTCTGGGAATTGAACTCGGGACCTCAGAGACTGCAGCGCAGCGCTGTACCAACTGAGCTAAATCCCAGCCTTCGTGGAACTTAGCGAGACCCTATGTCAAGATAAAAGATAGATAAAGGGGCCGAGTATGCAGCTCAGTGGTAGAATGTTTGCAAAAGTATGGGTGAGGCCCTGGGTCCAGCCCCCTAGTACAGCAAAATATTAAATAAATAAATAAATAATATCCATTGTGCATATATTCTACATTTTCTTTATCCATTCATCTGTTGATGGACTTCCAGGCTGATTCCATATCTTGGCTATTGTGGATAGTGCTGCAATAAACATGGATGTGCAGAGTCTCTTAGAGTTTTTTTAACAAACTTGTGCATGTGTCTACAAATCATGGTATACACTATTTTAACTGTATAATAAACCATATGCCCAAACGCTGAGATAAAGAAGTTGAAAGTCATTTTTGTTTCAGGGAGTTCTTACAAAACCTACAGTTCAGTGAAAATCTGCTTGATAGAAGATCCAGACTATTCCAGGCTTCTGTGTGCATTTTTAAAACTTTATTCTGCAGATACCAAACATCCTCTTAACTCTTTGCATCTAGGGGTGTAGCTTTCCTAAAGCAAATAAGAATTCTACTAGCTAAACCTTCCCCTTCATTAACAGGGAATCCAAGGAAGGCTCAGTTCATTTGGCTTCAAGAAGATTAGACTTCAGCAGTGAAAAATTCCCAGGATTAAGGGAAAGAATGTTTCCAATTACTCAGGAAAAAAGAAAAAGATAAAAAGAATTGTGCCTCAGGAAGATATGGAGTCCTATTTAATATCTCCCTTGTCATATCATAGGCTACATGCTGTGGGAAATCCCCAAATATAGTACATTCAAATTGACTTTAAAAACTAAGATCCGTAGTAAGTAAGGGTAAAGCAATTTCCTGGGAACCCTTTCAGATATTCCCTGCTTAAATCTTTCTAAAGTCACCACATATTATTTCTCTTGGATTCTATGTCCTGCCAAATGATTACTATCTAAAGGCCTGTATTCACTCAAATATACCTCAATTATGGTTAGAATTTACCTGAAGTACATGCTTGCAAGATTTTTTCATAGGGCCTGCCCGGAGAATTTTGAGGCATGTGGTGGAATGTCAGTGTGATGGCAGATTGCTCAGATGCCTGTTGTTAGCTCTGAAATGCCATCTAAGTCATGTCATTGTGCCAAAGGTATTTATTTCAGTGTACATCTCTCCACAGGGATGGGCGTAAAGCTGCCAATTCCTCTAACTGCAATTCTAGGATTACAGATTCTAAACTTCTTCCAAGACAAGAGTAGAAAAAGAAAGGTTATCTGAGGATTCCAGAATCATTCTCTTCTTTTCTTCATGAGGAATACTTCAATGGCAGGTTCATCCTTAGGGGGATCAATTCCCTGACAGCATAGAAGGCAAAATGTTGGTAAAAGGGGAGGAAAATAATTTGTGTTTCTCAACGCATCATATTTAAATAATCTTTTTTATTCTCAAGACACATTATCAACTTAGTAAAGTAGGTTGCTATTATGTCAATGAATGACTTAACCTCAATTTCTTTGACCTACCCGTAGCAACCACTCCTGACACCTCTTAAGATTGAACGAGTAGGCATAGATAGCATCAGTGTCATAGCGAGAGGGTTGAGCAGAGTGTGGGGAAATCATGCTGATGTGCCCATTGAGGCCTGACAAGATAGATTCTGTCCGAAGCTGGTCAGTATTATAGTTTCCAAGGATTATAGCCACATGCTTATAGTTCAATGAACTCTAATCATTCTCACAGTCTTTTTTTCATGCATGTATTCATCCAACTCCTAATTTATTATAAATCAGAACATGAAAAGAGGAAGAAATCTGTGATTGGAAGGACTGAAGTCAGTGTCAAGAAAGCTGGCCACAAGACAAGAAGGTTGGAAACCAGCTCTAAGTCCAGAGAGAGGCCAAGTTCCCTGGGAGATGAAGTTCGAGGCCTGTTAGCACACCAGAACTCAGGCATGCGGACCAAATCTGGTGTACTCCTCAGAAGGAGATTGTCACCGAGCAACTGAGCCTGATCCTTAGAAAATAGGACTTGCACAGGGACATCTGTGTGGGTTCTGGGAGTGAAGGTGGCCACACACTTGTATTGGGCCCCAAATGGCCCAATGTGCTATTTCAAAAGAGGTGATAAATGGAGTCTGCACTTGCCACTCTTTTTCTTCCCGTTCCATGGAAAATCAGCTTAGTGATTTCCAGTTCTGGATTTACTTAAAACCATTTTCCAAAAACTTCAAAGTTTACCATTCATAACTTTTTGTTTATTCCTCAAAAAAAAAAAATCTTTCATGGAGTACAAAATAAAAACCAAAAACCTCAAATGGATATAAGCTCCAAAGCTGTACTCACAGCTGAAGTCTTTTTTTAAGCCATGAAAATTTAAAAGTATCAATATTGCTTCCAGAATTATATAATATTCATCCTCAGAAAAACATTTCTGAAATTCTTCATATTTTGTTTTGTTTAGCAATTTTTAGTATGTAGTGGTTTTGTTAAATTTTCCTCTGAAAAGTGAAACAAGACTAAAAACAAGAGAAAGAAACCTGTTATGAAACCTGAGGGTAGCCAGTTGTAAAGAGAGGACATAGCCATCTCCAAATCTAATAGCTGATACCATATCCAAATTAGACACCATGTTTCTTAATGTTATTATTTTTAGGTGCCATCAAGTCAGGTCCAACTCATGGTGACCCTATGTACAACAGAATGAAACACTCCCCTACACTGTGCCATGCTAGGTTTTGTGTCAGTGATTCTCTGCTATTCATAGGGTTTTTGATGGCTGGTTGTATTGGGATTGTTTAGGGAGTGGGCTGCCAGGTCCTGCTCACATTTTTGTAGTACTGGGCATTGAACACAGGGCTTCAGAGCACGTAGAGCAAGCCCTCTAACTGAGCTAAACCCAGCCTCCACATGTTTCTTATCATATTTCATAACATTACTTTAAACCACATGCTTATTATATAAAATTCAAGAAATATAAAGAAGTACAAATAAGGAAAGTAAAAGCACTTTGAAGCCCAGCATGGTAAATATTTTGCTATATATCACTTGTCTATTTTCTTTCTTTCCTTTTTTTTTTTTTTTTTTTTTTGCCGTACTGGGGGTTGAACCCAGGGTCTTGCGCTTGCATGCTCTGCAAGTGCTGGACCACTGAGCTGCAGCCACAGCCCATTTTTGTACTTTTTGAGACAAGGTCTTGCTAAATTATGCAGACTGACTCTGGTCTCGAATTTGCGATCCTCCTTCCTTCGCCTCCTGAGCCGCTGGGATTACAGGCGTGCGCCACTGCGCCGGGAACTTGTCAATTTTCTATACAGGCCTGTGTCATTTGATCTCATCAGATACTGGAAGTTAAGCAAGGTCGGATGTGGTTAGTACCTGGATGGGAGACCGCCTGGGAACACCAGGTGCTGTAGGCTTGGGAGAAGGACTTGGTAACCCACTCCCCCCAAAAATCAGCCATTGAAAACTATGAATGACAGAGAAGCATGACAATAGTGTCTCTTCTATTGTACATAGGGTCACTTTGAGTCAGACACATTTTAATGTGTCAGTTACATTTTAATGTGATGTTTTATAGTGTTATTTCCTCGTATGAACATTTAATGATTTTTATTTGCCTTTCTTTGATGCACATTTAAGTATTGAATTTTCTTCTACTATAAGAGGCACTATCATGAACATCCTTATCTTAAGTTTCTGAATTGATAGTCCAACCAGAAATGTGCATGGAGGCACAGCTGTGGATTAGTCTCATTATTCACAGGGTGCATTAGGAGCTGTGACCACACAGGGCTATGGAAAGGAACGGAGACCAATCAAAGACAACATTGCTCTAGCAAATGGAAGGAGGCAGCTGTGTGGAATCCAGGAGGGCTACCGAGGGCTTAGACAGGCAGGAGTTCCACCTAAGAAATGTCTGCATGGTCTCCCGAGGCTAGAGTTCAGAAGCAGAAGTCCAGTCTGCAAGAACAAGAAGTGGCAAGAATTAGACAAAGAAGCAGGAAAACAAGTTTAGGCCTGGGACCATGCTTACGAAATAAGAAAACGTTCTGACATGGGGCTCACATAAATAAATAAATGAGCTGGAACACAACTCCTATTTAGGGGAAGGTGTACCAGATAAATTTGGTTAGGTTCTGCGGCAGTAATCGAAGTGGTTTCTAACAACATTGCATCTCTTCCTCATGGTACATATCCATTGCATGTCAGCAGGAGGGCTCCGTCTACCTTGTCTTCTTCTTCCCTTAGGAATCCAAAGCTAATGATCTATATCATCTATAATTGTGGCAGTGGAAAAAGAGGATTTGCGTGTCCAGCATCAGCACTTAAATGTCTCCAGCTGGGAAGGAAACATTAATTTCCACTCCCACTTCATTTGCTAAAGCAAGTTGCATGGCCATGCTTAGCTTCCAGGGATCATGTGAGTGGAAAGAGGGGAGAAATGAAAATCTTGATGAACATGGGCAGTGGCAACCAGATAACAATCAGTGCTAAGCTCTGTGGAGGAGCTAACTATCAAGGTCAGGACATTCAAGACATTTAACTGCAGCTTACTTGGAGTCCAAACTTCTCTGTCTCTGGAAATTACTGTGGGAGTTAGGTTTTGGCAGACTGGGAGTCCTGCTCCAACTGAGACCTTGAGAAGTCCATGACTGGTGGGGGTTAAATCTGAGGGATGGTGCAGTTAGAGATGTCCCATAGTGGTTTCACCTGGAGCTCATGGCTGAATAGAATGAATTCTAGTAATATCCAGCCTTACTGGGGTGGCCACCTTACCCGTTCCTCAAATTTGCTCATTTAGATAGTTGTTGGCAAATCAATAGTCCCCAAGCAGAACTAGCATAATTTTGCTTGACTGAGAAGGGAGAAAAAAACATGTGCTCCTTCAAATATATAGTTGTTGTTGTTGTTAGGTGCTGTTGAGTTGGGTCTGATTTAGAGTGATCCTCCATACAACAGAAGGAAACACTACCCAACGTTGTACCATACCAGGCATTATTGTCAGTGTTTCCCTGCTCTTCATAGGGTTTTCCATGGCTGATTGTTTAGGGAGTGGGCCACTGGGTCTTTCTCCCAAATCTGCAGCACCTGATATTCCCAAGTGATCTCCCATCCAAGGACTAACCAGGCATTAGCTTCCGAGATGAGAAGGGATTAGAAGCCAAAGTGGTGTGGCTGCAGGCAAATATATGGTAGTAAATGTCAAACAGCTGAATAACATGATGAGACATGTTTACGTCAGATACATCTGAGAAATTTTGTTTTAAGTAGAATATTGCCCTGTTTTCTCATCCTGGCGATGTTGACAAAATGATGGAATCAGTTTCTGGAGGGGATTCTTATTCTCTACACAATCCCCAAGTATTTGCAGACCACGTGCTGTACATTTGGGTCTGTGCAAGGTGTGACAACTAATCTTCTGCAATAATACTCTCATGCCAATAAGATGACAGAAGAAAGTAGATGCTCAAAACAGTTGAAATTGTGGAGGATCTGATAAGGTTTCAGAAAACACTAATTTCAAATACAGGTTAACAAGAAAGAAGCTTAGGGCTTTCTCTCCATAATAATGTTTTCTAAATGAAGAGATTCCTAACTCATATGTTCATCCAATCTAAATAGGGAGGAGGGAGGCCAATCAAGTTAATTTTGTGGAAATCATTTATTTTAATATGGCACCATGCAAATGTCACATCAGTGCAAACAGAAAGTGTGAACTGCAAACATTCTCCAACAAATGATATGCTTTTTGCTAATTAGCAGAATACAGTGTACAAACCAGGCTTCTTAACTGATTTGCAAAAGGTTGAGGTTATCAAAATCTGCTTCACAGTCAAACCTATGCTTATTTTTTATATGGATTCTGGCGCACTGTTTGGCCTATGTAAGCTCATGGTTCAATTTCTGTCTGCATGGGGATTATTTCACTACCTGTGAGCCAAGTAATACATGCTCGCATATTTTAACAAAGTGCAAAAAAAAAAAAAAAAAAAAAGAAAAAATCTTAAAATTTACTTAGATCCTTACAAGGTTTTATTCCTTTTGCCAAAGTAAGGCATACTCAACTACAAGAACCATGATAAATTCTTTCCTTTCAAAAGGAGATG
>VMDO01026732.1:0-26282 GCA_007922755.1 Pedetes capensis
ATTCTCAAATGGCCACAGAACTGGAGGGAATGAAAATTAATTAGGAGATACCATTCTGAGAGCCTAAAGTGTCAGCAGCAGGGATAAGGGTGTTCCGCTCACCTAGTTATCTTGAACTACAGTTAAAACTACATTAGTTTCTGGCTTTTGTTTCAGTCTTATATTTCAGGTTGTAGTCTCATCTGTGTTATAAATGATGGAGAAATACCCAGGAAAGAGGAAGAAAAGTGTTAGAACTGTTTTTCTCTTCTTAATTTTGCCAAACTACAAACAAATCCATTTTTCTTTCATCAATTTTCTGTTTCTTAAACTTCACTTAAGCAGACAGACTTAGAAACTGATTGGCCAGTTATAATAGGTATAGATATTTTATTTTAAATGTAGATTAACGTTATTTAAGTCTTTGTTCATGGCTACAAGTAGAGGAAGTAATAGGACAGAATATGTTGTTGTTGTTGTTAGGTGCCATCAAGTCGGTATCCGACTCATAGCGACCCTCATAGGGTTTTCAATGGCAGACTCTTTCGGGAATGCCTTGGGAGTGGATTGCCAGGCCCTTCTCCCATTTTTTGCGGTGCTGGGAATTGAACTCCAGGCCTCAGAGACTGCAGCACAGTGCTCTACCCAGTGAGCTAAATCCCAGCCCCAGGACAGAATATACAAATAAACAAATGAACACTTCTTGGACCATAGCAATAATCTCACAATATATCTCTGGATACTTTTCATAAAATATTCATAAAAAATTGAACTTTTTGATCTGGGACAAAAAAAAATTTTTTTAACAGTTAATCAAGTCCTTGGATTCTTTTGTTAGAGAGAGACCTAGATGGACATATTGATGGGTCTCCAGGAAATAAGGGCTTTAAAATGGCTTCTGCTTTCAACCATAATGTGTGAGGTCACCTATGAGGATTTCTCAAGACATTGAAAAGGACATTATTCTAATGGACTGTACACACTCTGACTGAGGTCAATGGATACCTGAGTTCTCAGATAATGAACCAAGGCAGAGCTTTCCAAGACATCTGTCTATGAGCCTATTCTTTTGAAATATGAGAAAAATGTCCAGTAAGCCATTTTACCAAAGACTCCAGGGGCCATATGTCTTAAGCCACACAAGATTACTAAGAAAGGGCCTTTTCCCCCCTTGTTCAAGAAAGAGAAGGGTGCAGCTTAATTTTGGCACCCCGGGCTTATATTACAGTGGGAAGGCCATGCTTTAATCTGTTGTTCAACAAAACTAGAAAGAGATCTCCCACTTAGGATGGCCACTTTGTCTATCTAGGTCATTTTCCTTCTAAAAATCTGCTTATGTTTTCCTCTCTCTCTCTCTCCCCCTGTCTTTCTTTCTCATGGAGACCATCTTAATCTCAGGCCAATTCACCCAAAGAAGCAAGTTTTCTCCAAGTTGCTTTTCCCAAGTTGCTTTTCTTCAGGTGCCTCACTTTCGCCCTAGCAATTATTCCTTAAAGGCTAATTATCTCTTACAATAAACCTTGTCTATATTATATGTTGGCGGCTGGGATTTAGCTCAGTTGGTAGAGCGCTGCACTGCAGTCTCTGAGGTCCTGAGTTCAACTCCCAGCACCACAAAAATGGGAGAAGGACCTGGCAATCCACTAATCCCAAAACAGTCAGCCATTGAAAACCCTATGAGGGTCGCTATGAGTCGGATACCAACTCCAAGGCACCTAACATCAACATCAACATATTATGTGTTATATTTTCTGTATCACATCTGAAATCTTTCAAATGGTAAATAAAAGGACTGAGGTTTTGCTGCTGCTCTCCAGTAATGCTGGTAACGATAATCAGATTAGCTTAGGCGTTACCAGGTGATATGGAGCAAAGGGGATTTTAAAATGAAATCTACCATTCCACCATGATGAAGAAGCTACTGGCTTGTGTTCATTCACTTAAAATAATTTTCTCCAATTCCATCCATTTTGCTGCAAATGACATTATTTCATTTTTTTTATTGCTGAGTAGTATTCCATTGTGTATATGTACCACAGTTTTTTTAATCCATTATTTTGTTGATGGGCACTTTGGTTGATTCCATATCCTTGTTATTGTGAAAAGTGCTGCATTGAACATGGAGATGCAGGTGTCTCTGTGATATGATGACACATCTCCCTTTGAGTATATTCCCAATAGTGTTATAGCTGGGTCATATGGTAGATCAATTTTTAGTTTTTTAAGATACCTCCATGGTGATTTCCACAGTGGTTGGACCAATTTACAGCTCCACCAACAATGTAAGAGTGTTCCCTTTTCTCTGCAACCTCTCCAGCATTTGTTGTTATTCGTTTTATTGATGTTGGCCATTCTTACTGTTGTAAGGTGAAATCTATGAGTTGTTTTAATTTTCATTTCTCTAATGGCTAGGAATATTGAGTATTTTTTCATGTGTTTCATGGCTTTACAGACCTCTTCATGTGAGAACTATCTATTCAGTTCCGTTGCCCATTTGTGTATTGGGTTATTTGTTTTCTTGGGAATTTTTTCTTGAGTTATTTATAAATTCTGGCAATTAGACCTTTGTCTGATGTACAGGATGTGAATTTTTTTCCCATTCAGTGGGGGTTTCCTTGGATGGAATTGGAGAAAATTATTTTTAAGTGAATGAACACAAGCTCAGAAAGATAAACACCACATGTTCTCACTCATATGTGGGAGCTGAATCAAAATTATAAGAAGGAAAAATCCTCTACAAAGGTTGAATCATAATAAAAGAAAAAAAGCTAAGAATGGTATTATTATAGATGGTCTAGATAATGCATGTTATAGTTCTGATGAGGTAGAAAGAAAGTTCACTATAGAAAAAGTTTCTATCTTAAACAGAACTCGAACCCAAGAATATATAGAAAAATATTACTATAAAAAGATAAGTAAATGGAAGAGAAGTGTTTGATGGGAGAGGTAGGACAGGGGGAGGAAGCGCACAAGGTGGTAAGGGGGAACCTATATGTGTAATGTACAACAAAATGCATATATGGAAATGTCACAATGAAAAGCATGTCAGAAAGAATCACACTAAGGTGTACATTAACGATTCCCAATAAAAAAGAAGCTTCTGGTATGTATGATGACATTTCAAAGATATTTTCAAATGGATTCCACACCACACCCAAGCCATTGAGCCACTTACAAAACAAAGATGCTAGGACAACCTGGCTCACAGAACTGGGTGCATTAGGCTGATGCCACACTGGCTGATGTCACATGGGGCTGATGTCACACTGGGTGTTCCCTACCTTGAACAAACTAGAGGGAACATTGCCTGCACTTTCTTCTTCTCTCCTTCCATAAGCTCTCTTTCTTTCTCTTCCTCTCAGATATTCTCTCTCCAGCAACCATGTGCATGTTTGTCCCTTCACTCAGGTCCATCATGCTCTTTGTCCATCCAAGATACATTTTCCTCTAAAAGCCTGATTAACTTTCCTGTTCTGGCTTCTTTATCTTCTCTTGGGAAATAGGATGATCCACCCAGGTAATGCAGGTTTTTCCAAGTTCCTTTTCAGATTTACCAAGGTTTGCTCAGACACCTCAGTTTTCTCAGTAATTCCTTAAAGGTGTCCTATTGTTAATAAACCTATTCTACACTCCCTATTAGCCTGCAGCTGGACCACTCTGGCATGATGCCATCAGCTCTCACAAGCCAGGCAGGGTCAGACTTGGATAATATTTGGATGGGAGACTGCCTGGGAACACCACGTGCTATAGGCTAGAGAGAAGGACCAAGCAGCCCACTCCCAAATATAATCATCCATTGAAATCCCTATGAAGAGCAGAGAAGCACTGACAATATTGTTTTGCCTGTTGTACATAGGGTCACGATGAGTCAGACACTGACTCAATGGCACCTAAGAACATACTCTATTATAATTTCTTGTAGGGAATTATCCAACCCTCATCTTGTCCCCTGATTGGTAATGAAGGATCTCCCCTTGATTGCCCAAGGAGTGTTATCTTGTTTCACTCTTTAATTAATGTCACTCCTAAATTGGTTGCACCCAGCCCTTCACATCCCCACCTGATTGTCATCTTGAGGCAGTTAAGGCAGTTACCCAAGGACTATATAAACAAAGCCCCCTCTCTCACCTGGACCACTGATAAAGATAGAACTCTCTCTGCTACAGACCATCGTCAAGGAAAGGACTCTGTCTGACCACAGACAAAGAAAGAACTCTCTCTCAACTCTACCAGCAATATGATAACAACTCTCTCTAGATTGGACCAGCAACATGGAAGCATCTCTCCTCATGATCACTGAGACCAGGACAACTAGATGGCACTCTCACAGACTACAATCAAGGTGAGGACAGTCCCTTTTCCCAGCGCCTAGGGACGGAAACTGAGGATGGTCTCTGGTCCCAGCGCCCAAGGCAGAAGAGCTACCACTGTCCCTGAGGCAGCAATAGAGCTACAGCACTTAGGCTGCTAATAGTTGTTATGGTTGTGCACTTGTTTGGGTTCCTGTCTGCCCTTGTAAGGGCTGAGAGACAATAAAGAGCTGCGTTTGTCCCTGCAAGGCAAAAGCACAGGAGGCTTTTTCTTTCTCCTCTCTTTTGGCATTCCTGAGGGTCACAGGAGTCTGCGCCCCTCACCCAAGGGTCCTGAGTAAGTTGTGTTTAGTTATCTGTGTGCATGGCTGCGACTCCCATCTGAACATCCAGGCCAGACCGGAGAGGGGTACACCCCACAATTTCTGTGTTGGGTATAAATTCTTTTATATCCTTTATACACAGGCCAGGGGGTTTTTGCCAGATTGCAAGACCTGCCTCTTTCTATTCTACATGAACCTCACAAAACATTTATGGTGCATTGGTTGGGAAATTCAAAAGACTATTGGATAGAGGTATGGTTCTGGCCTCACCCACCCTGTGGCTTGAGGTATTTCCACACGTCTAAGTCTGTTCTCTCCTGTGTTTTTTCCTCTGCTAGGAAGCTTTTCTCTTTCTTGTATGTCTGTCTCTCTCAGAAATCTTGGGGGCATTTTCACCTTTTATGCTTCTCCCTTCCTCCCCCATGCCACCACCATCATGTGGCAGCATGTAGTGTTAGGGAAGTGAAAGCCAAACACTTACCTGTCCCTAGATTAAGCTCACTCCCAGGCCACAGGGCAAGAGTGCACACAAGTTGGGAATGTAAGAATCTTGCTGGGAAGCTACAATGCTGAAATCCCAGAACACTTGCCCAAAAAATGGCTTGCATAGAGGAAAGAGAAAGGACAACTCTTTTCTCCTCCCTGGATATTTTCCCAGGAATTTCCTCCACTCCTACTTTGGCCTTTTGTTTTACACTTTCTCTGATGGACTTCATCCTTTACCTCCACATCTTTGCTTTTGGGGGATAAGGTTCCTTTTTCCTGTATGCCTCCCCTGGGATCCCCTTCTCATAATATAATATATATAAGCCCTTTTCTTTCTGTGTTCCTGTTTGTATACTTATAGCCATAGCCATGAAGCTAGATATAAGGGTAATTATTTAATTCCCTCTCCCCTTCCTGCTTACAGCAAGGTCCAGGTTTATATTTTTGTGAACTAAGGTTTGGCTATCATGCTATGTGGGCCAGATCTCCCCTCTTGTTGCTATATCACCAGGCATACTCCCCCCTTTCTGTCTTAATGGTGCCAACTGCTACAGTAACCCTCCCTATGCATGTTTCCTTAAACTACTTCCATAACTGCTGCCACACAGCCCCCATGAGACTTTTCCTTCTTATATAATACCTCATGTAGACTCTGTCACTCTCCTGTCCTTTAGGGATGAGGAGGAGACCTTTTTTCTGTCCCTAGTGCACCCACAATCTCAGACATTTTTCCATTTTTGGACATACATAGACCAGAGGAAATAGTGGTCCTTAGCCTCCAAATTTCTTTGTGGGTAATCTGTACCCTCCAATCTTTAGCACATAGAAATTGCAAAAAGAAACTTTCATTTGTAAGGACACCTCCCTCACTGCTGATTAACTTTTAAAACAGGGAAAGGTATCACTTTAATTCTCCAAATGAGGTACCCCTGTTTAACTTTTGTTTTCACTGGACAGATACTCAGCAGCCCATCATGAAGTCCTTTGTCTTTGAAACAAGTTTTTTATTTCGTTTCTCCTGAGGATCTGCCTTTGAAATAATTTACGTATTAGGATTTCTTAGTGCTGTGGACGAAATAAATCAATAGTACAAAATATCAATTCTTTTTATTATATATGAATATGTTACTTTCTTGTGCTCATGCTTATATGGTACCAGTTGGGTTTAAACATCTACGAATATCTGTTATACATTTTCTCATCTCCTAGTCATGTTTTTGATGGTTTAAGGTAATTGTTTTGTCCTTTTGTCTGTTAATTCTGGCTATCAGTCTATGTCTATGACTCAATATTTTTTTGTGTGTTCATAAGAGTACAATATAGAGGTATATTTCCTGCCTCTCATTTTAACTATCTGCTTTTTTCTTTTTTCTCTTGCTCTTAAGAAAATTGCATATTCAAGATCACCCCAAGACAATCATAACTAAAATGCAGGTATTTAAGAGTTAACTCTAAAACTTGGAACAAAAAAAGTGGTCATTTAAAGCCAATCTCTTGATGCCTGACTAGAAGCTTGCAATAGCATCTTAAAGTTTAGGCATAAAACAAGTATTAAATCACCTCATTCTATTATAAATACAATTTAGATTCAATGCTCCTTTTTATAAAATAGTTAATTTGTTTACGAGATTATCTTGTTTTATAAAATTTTAATATAAATATTATATTCTCAATTTCTGAGATGATTAACATGATTTATATTTATAACTGCTAAATATTCAGGCTGTGGTTCAAATACAGCTTTCTCAGATTTCATCAAAACATAGTTATTTTATTAAAAAGATAACCCTCTATGCAGCTCAGACTCACCTGAGCCCCTTATGTTGCCTTAGTAGGAATAATCTGTCTCCCGTTTTCTATTGTTGTACTGTTTGGGGATGTGTTTTGCCCCCTTCACACTTCCCTCCCAACCTACACCAGCTTTTGCCACTCAGTCAGATGTCTCAGTTTTTCCTTTGTTTTTGAGTTTACATGTTTGGTTGGGATGGAGAGGAGAACTTCAGCTTCCAAATTCCTCTTTCTCAGATTGTCTTCACTTTCCAGTCTCTAACATAAAAAAATCAATGAGCCCCTCTACCCCCAGTTGATCTTCCCTGGCCAAACTGAGATTCTCACAGTTCTCCTTTTAATGGGACAACAATTAGGAAAAAAAAGGACAACTAATATGGCCTCAAAATAAAGGGGATACCCTAAATTCTATGGGAAATTAAAATATCCAAAGAAGACACCCAGCAGAGCACTTCTCCTAGGCTGCCTGGGATGAGACAAGGATACTTGTGTCTCTGGGCATGTTGTCTTCTCCATCACATAAAAAATATCAACTATGAAGATCCCCTTTTTGTGATACATCCTGAAATTAAATAAATTGAATCCCTTCAGTAACAACCTGGTCATAACAAACTACATGGTGAGGAAAATTTAACAACTCTGGGGGGTACATTACTTGCCTCTTGCTTTATTTTAGAGAAGGCTCCCTGTTCCTTACAACAGCTTCTCTACACCCAAGAAAACCCCCTGCTACCCTGGGACAATCAAGCTCCCATGGGGGCTATACCCTCTGACTTTCCAACAACCCCAACACAGGGCAATGATCCTGGGCATAGAGGGATGCCAGGAGACAATTTTTCACCAAGCAGTATGGGAATTTAAATCTTTACTCCTTTCTTACTAAGGGGTCCAGTTTCACCTCTGACCTACATTCTAGCAAAACACCAATGTGCAAAAGCTTCCTCC
Source organism: Pedetes capensis (assembly GCA_007922755.1). Taxonomy (NCBI): domain Eukaryota; kingdom Metazoa; phylum Chordata; class Mammalia; order Rodentia; family Pedetidae; genus Pedetes; species Pedetes capensis. Next base: position 7,832 of record VMDO01026732.1, read on the forward strand.
AGTGATTAAAAATGTCTTAAGCAAGTGCCTAAATAGAATATCTTCATTAAAGTCTATTGTAAAGAGATCACTGAGTTGGCAGGACCATCACCATCTTAGGTAATCACCCTTCTGAGAAACTACATACTGGAAAAATTTAACTGCCTGACTGCCTGATTAATTGTTAATTCTTAACTGTTGATTTTTTGCCTGTTAACTGCCTTTTCTGCTTCTGTACCACCTTGCTTGTATAATCTATAGAATGGCCTGAGTGATTATTTGTTAAAAAACTACTTATTTTTGCTTTTGTTTTCATGCCAACTGCTTATACAAATCATACCAGGAAGGTGGAGATTGTAAACTTGTATACAAATCATATCAGGAAGTTAGAGATTGTAAGTTTGCCAAAATTTGCCTTTATAAGCCCCCAGGAACTGTTCCTCAGGGCCAGAGGTTTTAGGGAGACATTAGTCGCCCATGGCCACTGACTTAAAGACTCTCTTTTAATTGGCTTTTTGCTCCTTTTGATGTGTTTCTGATCTCAGGTTACAACGTTTGTGGGCCCCAGCAAGATCGAATCACAGGAGTCTGTACTGGTGCTCTCCTGCTCCAGTGAATCTCTCAGGTCAGAGACCCTAGGAGAGGCACTCTCTGAGATGTTCCAGGGCCCCAGGCTCAAAAACTGGCAGACACTGGCAGCTGAACACTGAAAATTAAAACCAAAAAGAATGGAGTAATCTGTAACCTGTAAGAAACCCACTGGAGGTGAGTTTCTGATTTCTGACTTGAGTTCTCATTTCTGATTTCTGGCTCAAGTCCTGGTTTCTGGTTTGGTGAGATAGGTCTACCTGATCTGTCTAGGTCAGGGGTTGCTGGTCACGGCACTGAGTTACCCCTGACTAATCCATGACTAGGACATTAGCCTCAGATCTGTTTGAGTTTTCATAGCCCCTAAGTGACTGATGTGTGAAAATATGTGAAGCTCCACGGCTTTGGAGTCTGAGTTGTTCCTAACCCATGGTTCTGTGACAACATCATGAGGCAAAACAGTGATACTCTTTTTGAGAACAGGATCAGGGGTTATATTGGTACACCTCAGCCAATACACATTGAAATATCCCTAAAGGGACACAGCCAGGCTGGCAGATGCCTGAATGTCCTCTTAAGGGGTTCTCTCCCTTCATTTGTCTTCTAAATCTGTCTCTCAGATGTACAAGTCCCTTCTGGCCAGGTTCTCCCTCTTCCTACAAGTCCTTCTTGAAGACTTGTCTTGGTCCTATCCTCTCCCTTCTCATCCTGAGGACATCCTTGAGTTGTTCACTGACTTTTGCTTTCAAGTCTCCTTTTGGTACTTCTCACTGACTCAGATTGTTTTCTTTTCATCCTGCATCATCATTCTCCTCTGTGAAAGTCTGACTTTGAGACCCCTTTGCCCTTGCAAATTGGGGCCCTCCTTTTTCCAGACACTGTCCAAGTAGGCCTCAGATAGGGACACTCAGAGCCTTCTCTGCCATTTAAAGTACCCTCCTTCAGATTGTCTTTCATGCCAAACAACTGTAGTGTGTTGCCAGAGTCACTCTTGTCCTACCAATCCCCAGGACCACTCTGCCCTATGGCCTCTCTTTTTGTAAGAGGATGAGCTGTCATGTCCCCCCAGAGGTCTGACTGGTTAGGGACTACCTTTTTTTCTGCTTCTGATGGCTTCAAAATACCGGGCCTACTGATTTGTTGGTTCACGTTTTCTGTCACCATGTGACTTTCCTAGTGCAGGTCAATCCCCTGGTCCACCTGTGGGAGGACTGCACCCAGGGGCATTGAGTCTCTTGTGGGCTTACTTTCTCCCATGGCCCGTATCCCTGGGAAGTCAATATCTGAACCCTGGGGATCCCTGTTATCCACCATCCCCCAACTCTAGCCTCCAAATTCAGGGAAAATTCTGGACCCACACCATTCCCCACAGTGGACACCTTCATTTTAGCTTTCTCAAAACCTCTCCTCAGAAAGGCTAAATTTGAATGCAAGGTGCTAAATAACTGGAAGTGGGATACAGTCAATAAGATCCAGCCAATAATGGGGGGTGGGGTTCTTCAGCAGAACCTCAAACACCACCTAAGTGTATGTTGAGCCATTTTAAGGTGGGATTTTCTAGGAACTATGGGACTAAATTCTCCCCAGGGAAACTCCAGACCTTCTGTGAGCTTGAATGGTCAACCTTTAATGTAGGATGGCCAGACATTGGAACCTTGGACCTGAAAAATCACCCAAGCAGTTTGGGATGTAGTTACTGGAGATCCAGGACATTTGGATCAGTTCCCTTATGCTAAGACTGGTTCAGAATCCTCTGCCTTCATTAAGAAATTGTGCTTGACACATAGGGTTAGCAATTATGTTAATGGAGCAAAACAGGAAAAAGGTAACAAACCCCCCTTTGGCACCTGACCCTGAGGAGGATGACCTTCCTCCTCCCTATGGCAGGCCACAGCCCCAGAACCCTGAGGTGACCTGGGACCCTAAGCATGCCCTAAGTCTGCCTTAGTCTCCCTTCCATAGATGGAGTGGGGCTCCCCACTCAATGGCTGCCCCTCTGCTGCCCTTGAGGGAGGCCCCACCAACTGGGGAGGACAGGGAGTGACTGTTCCTTATTTATGTCCCATTTTCAACTAATGATCTGTATAATTGTAAGGGACAAAATCCCCCCTTCTTAGAGAAGCCCCAGGTCTTCATGAGGTTCAATGAGTCTGTCTTACAAACATATCACCCCACTTGAAATGATTGCTAACAATTACTCATGATCCTATTTATAGCTGAAGAAAGATGCAGAATTAGGTCTGAGGCCTAAAAGGCAATCTTATGGGCACTAGGTGGGATACTAGAGGACCATCAAGAGGAGGTTGAATGAGTGTTTCCCCAAAAGAGGTCTGACTGGGACCCAAATATTAAGAGGAGTCTACAATCACTGGATACTTTTCACTAATACGTGGATTGAGAGGGACTACCCGGCAGCCCACAAGCCTGTCTAAGGTATCTACAATTATACAACACGATAGGAGTCTGCTGCTGCCTATCTAGAGTGGTTCCAGGATGCTTACTGGACCTATACCCCTATTGACCCAGAGACCTCAGAAAACCAGAGGGCAATAAATTTGGCCTTTGTCACTCAGTCAGCTATAGGTATTAGAAGGAGACTTCAAAAGCTAGAGCGATTTCAGGGAATGAATCTCACTCAGCTCCCTATAGAATCTATAATAATGAGATACTCTAGGGCCTGCCCAGGATAGGTGAGTAGCTAGGGCAGTTGTGGAAGCACTGTGGAAAATGAATAAAGGACAGGGACTAGACTGGAAATCATCAAGGGCAACAGGAGATCGAAGTTGTAAGACCCCACTATGTCGGAGACAATGTGCCTACTGTAAAAAAGAGGGACATTAGAAAACTAAATGCCCAGAGAGAAATAAAAAGGAAAGAGAATCAAGGAAGTTCTTAAATCTTCAAGAATGATGGAGCTGGGACTCTATTCCATTAATCCCCCAGGAGCCAAGGGTCATTTTCAAGGTAGGGTGCAAACCAGTCAGTTTTTGAGTAGACACAGGGGCCATGCACTCAGTTTTAACCCAGCCTCTGGGACCTGTAACTGGCAAAGAAGACCCCTATTCATTAGGCAACTGGTAAGGTCACTTCCTATAATTGGACATCACAATGGAGTGTCATTCTGGGAGATAATACAGTGACTCACTCCTTCTTGGTGAGTCCTTACTGCCCATGCCCCTTGTTGGGCAGAAATTTGCTCCAAAAACTACAGGCAATAATTTCATTTTCAGAAAATGCAGCAGCCTTGTCTATCAGAATACACACCCAGTTTGTATTCTGCTAATCTGCCCTTTGAAGCCTCCAGAGGGAAGATTAACTCCATATTTACAGATGCTTCAGGAGTGATTACCCAGAGTATGGGCAAAGACCAACCCACTCAGTTTGGCCCAACACCATGCCCTGGTTGTGGTTCAAGTCCTGGTGACCACCACTCCTGCACAGGTACCACAATATCCAATGAGCCAGGAGGCCAAGCAGGGGATTTCTCCCCACATCAGAAGATTCATAGAAGGGGAATTCTCACCAAAGGTAAGTCAACCTGCAATATCCCATTGCTCCCTATGCTTAAGCCGGGAACCTGAGATTACCAGCCAGTTCAGGATCTGAGAGAAGTTAAGAAGAGGGTAGAGACTACATCTCACTGTACCAAATCCATATATCTTCCTTAGCCTTCTACCCCTTCCCACCACTGATGTACTGTCCTGGACTTGAAAGATGCCTTTTTCAGCATCCCCTTGGCCCCTATCAGCCAACCTATACTTGCCCTTGAGTGGACAGACCCAAATACTGGAACAATGGGCCAACTCACTTGGCTCATGTTACTTCAAGGGTTTAAGGACTCACCCACCCATTTTGGAGAAGCCCTTAGTCAAGACCTGATAAATTTTCAGGCTAAATATCTTCAGTGTTCCCTCCTCCAATACATAGATGACCTCCTTTTGGCAACAAGGACAGAACAGACCTGCAAAGAAGCTACCAAGGATCCTACTGGAGACTCTTTAGGAACTAGGGTACTGGGTGTCACCAAAAAGGCACAATTGTGTTCCCTTGAGGTTACCTACCTGGGATATATCATAAAACAAGGTCAGAGAGATTTGTTCTCAGACTGCATAGAGGTTGTACTCCAAATACCCATCCCAAGCACCAATCACCAAGTCCAAGAATTCCTGCGGCCTGTTGGGTATTGCCAATTATGCATAATGGGGTTTGCAGAAATATCAAAGCCTCTATATGCTTGCACAGGGGGAACTCAACCGCTAGGCTGGACTGAAAAGGAACAACAAACCTTTGAAATATTAAAAACCACTTTGGTGTCAGCTTCTGCCCTGGTCCTGCCTGACATTTCCAAGCCATTTTGCCTGTATATCCATGAAAATCAGAGTGGCTAAGGGGGCCCTCAACCAACATTTGGGCCCCTGGAACCGGCCACTTGCCTACTTGTCCCAGAAGCTAGACCCACTGGCAGCTGAGTGGCCAGCTTGCCTGCAGGCTGTTTTGTCAGCCACCACCTTGGTTAGAGAAACTTACAAGTAACTGTTGGGCCAGGAACTGTTTCTGATAGGACTCCACACAGTGTAAACATTCCTGCTGGAGGTATCAGGCCAGTGGATCTCTAATGCTTGACTTAGTACCAAGCCTTACTATTTGACAAGCCCCCATATCCGATTCCTAAAGACTACAGCTTTAAACCCTGCCACTGTGTTACCAGATGTGGACCCAGAAACATCAATGCATGACTGTCTACAATTAATTGATGTCATCTAAGGAGCTAGGCCGGATCCAACAGGTGTCCCCCTCTCTCCTCCAGACAAGGTATTGTTCATAGACAGCAGAAGCTTCATCCTAGAAGGTATAAGGTATTCAGGGGCAGCAGTGGTTTCTCTAGAGGAAATAATTTGGTTCAGCCCCTTACCGCATGGGTCCTCTACCTAGAAGGCTGAATTGATAGCATTAACAGAGGCTCTAAAATTGAAAAGACAAGAAAATAACTATTTTCACTGACAGCCAGTATGCCTTTTCCATGGCCCACTTGCATGGGACAATTTATAAGGAAAGTGGGATACTTATATCAGGTGACAAGGATATTAAAAACAAGAAATTCTAGCTCTTTTGGAAGCAGTCTGGCTACCCAAAGAGGTGGCCCTAGTCCATTGCAAAGGCCATCAATCTGGTGAGGATATTGAGGCAAGAGGAAACTGCTTAATGTACCAGAAGGCCTATCGAGTGGCAATAAGACCAATGGGAATTCATTTAGTTATGCCTATAATACCTGAACTTACCTTGCTTGCAAAACCTGGCTATGAGAAAAAAAAAATGCCTTGGTCCAAGAAAAATAGGTGACTAAGGAAATTTCAGGTTGGATCTTGCCAGAAAGCTGCATACTCGTTCCAGAGACAATGAAAAAGTTTTAGTTAACTGACTACACCAGGCAACACATTTAGGCCAATCTAAATTAACTGAGCCTGCAGCTGTAGCCCTGTGGCATCCGATCCTGTCAGAACGCGGAAGCTAAGCAGGGTCGGGCCTGGTTAGTACCTGGATGGGAGACCACCTGGGAACACCAGGTGCTGCAGGCTTGGGAGAAGAACCTGGCAACCCCCTCCCAAAAATCAATCTGCCATTGAAAACCCTATGAACAGCAGAGAAGCACTGACAATAGTGTTTCCCCTGTTGTACAGAGGGTCGCTATGACTCGGATACCAACTCGACAGCACCTAACAACAACAACAAATTAACTGAATTACTCAAGGCCAGATATTACATTCCAAATCTATCTCATTTGGTTTGGGATGTTACTACCCAATGTGGTTCCTGTGCTCAAGTTAACTAGGGAGGGCCCGGTTGATGCCCGGGGGAGCTCACTCATGAGGGTCCATCCCTGGGGAACAATAGGAATCAGATTTTACTGAAGTAAGGTCCCTGGCAGGGGCATATAAATATCTTTCAGTGTTTGTGGATACCTTCTTGTCATGGGTAGAGGCTTCCCCAAGCCGATCTGAGACAGCTATGATAGTTATAAAAAAAAACTCCATGAGATCATTGCCTGATTCAGCCTGCCACCTGCTCTGGAGTCAGACAATGGACCCGCCTTCACTGCACAGGTCTCTCAGGCCTTTCCTAGCACTCTAGGCCTTAATTGGGAACTCCCCTGTGCATATTGTCCCCAGAGCTCAGGGTGGGTCCAGTGCATGAATCAGACTCTAAAAGAGACTTTGACTAAATTTATTTTAGAGACCCATAAAAACTGGACTAATTTGCTCCCCCTTGCTTTACTCAGGACTCGTTGTACCCCCTATAAGAAGGGTTTCACTCCATATGAAATCATGTTTGGGAGGCCACCCCCACTGCTCCCTAAAATTGGAGATGTTGTTTTGGCTGATTTACATTACCATATATTGCTCAAGTCCCTAAAGGCTATTCAGACAGTACAACAACAACTTCATATGGGACTTTGAAGCACTGGGCTCATTCTGTGGACCTGTCTCCCCACCCATTCAAGTCAGAAGACAGAGTATTGGTCATGCAGTTCAACTCTTCAGGATTCACTCCTAGGTGGAAGGATCCCTACACTGTCATCCTAAAAGTAGACAGACTGACTACCTGAATTCATCATTCCCATTTTAAGGACACATCACCAGAATGGAAGAGCTCCTGGTCAACAGAGGAACCTTTAAAGCTAAGACTTTCCTGCTCCCATTCTACATGTTCTCCTGCCTGATAATATTGGCAACCCCTTCCCCTAATCCTCACCCTGTCTCCTATCGATGGAACATTGTAGAAGGATCTTGTGGGAAATTGCTTGTTAACTAGACCATTACTTATGTCAAGGACCAGCCCTTAACCTTCCTAGTTGACCTCTGCCCCTTAATGTGACCTCAAGTTTATTATAGGGATGAGACCACAGGGCTAGAGAAAAAGACAGACCAATGTGATATATTCAAGGAAAATCTACTCAATATGTCCAGGAGTGGTTTGGGATGCAGGTGAGTACCTGGACAATACAACCTTAGAAGTATAGGTATTTATCTATTTTCAGAGCCAACTGACCAAAAGTGATGGAATTGTAATAATGGAAATCAGTTTTATCACCCTCATTGGGGTTCCAAAACCATCTCTACTATTTCAGGATATACTTGTAATGAAGATCATTCCATTAGAGTGAGTAGGGGCTCCTCTACCTCTAGCTCTGGTTATCAAATATAATCCCATCAATATAATGATCATTAACCCTGATCACAGATGGTTAACAGGCTGCACATGGGAAAGTAGGCTTTATGTTTCTGGCTGGGACTATGGAAACATCTTTACCATAAAAAAGGTTAAGGTAAGACCTCAGACTTCCCCAATAGGACTAATGTTTACAATATTACACTATGAAGCCTATCTATTGCTCCCAGAAGTAGATACCCTAAATAAACCACAGACTCCATAGATCAGATGGAGCTCCCACAACCAACTTTACCCACACAGCAGTTTCCACAGCCCTCTACATACTCTTTAATGGCCTCAGTACCTAAATTTCTAAATTCTTCAAATACAGAAATGGGAAACAGCTGTTGGTTAAACTTGAATACCCAGCCTCCTTTCTATGAAGGAATAGCTAGCCAGATCCTGCCAAATATCAATGCCCAATTCTGTACATATGCAGTTAAACATCTTTCATTAGGCTCCCTCACAGGAATCAGACACTGTTTGTTCTCACCTTCCATGAATGTTGCAAACTCTTCTTTTGATGAATATTGTAACCAAAACCAACATATACGCTACAATGGAACTCAGCTGTACTTCCCTGCTCCCCCAACCACTAGGTTTGCTTGTTCCTTCAGTCTGACCTCATACCTGATCACATACCTGTTCAATGATTCTCGACTTATTATCTGCACCCTTGTACATGTCATCACTAAGGTCTCTGTTTATGATGGCTAACAGGGGTTACACCTCCTCACACTGGATTTAACACATCAGAGTAGACAGAAAAGGTTATCTTTCATAATGCCCCTCCTAGTGAGGCTCAGTATAGCTGGGTGTCTCCTGGGAATCAGGTTCCTAATCCAGGGGAGCCTCCAATACTAAGAATCCCCTAGCAAATAGATATAGACCTCAGACACCTAGAAGCCTCAGTTTTGCAATTAATATATCAGGTTGAATCCCTAACTGAGGTAGTTCTACAAAATAAGGGAGGCTTAGATCTCTTATTCTTATAGCAAGGAGGCTTCTTTGCTGTCATGCAGGGAAAATGTTGCTTATATGATAATAAATTTGGCCTCATTGGGGAAAGTTTGCCTTTAGTTAGACAAAATCTGGAGACAAGAAAAAGGCTCAGAAGAGTCACAGGGATGGTTAAAATCTTGGTTCAATTGGTCCCCCTGGCTCACCACCATTTTACCAGGATTGGTAGTCTCCCTGATGCTCTTGCTTTTAGGTTTAATGTTTGGTCCTTGTCTCCTCAATGGCTTCTGAGATTTGTAAAAAAGTAGACTAGACTCAGACAAACTTATGGTATTAGGGACCCAGTACACAGCCCTGAACAATCCAGCAATAGATTGCCCCTGATTAGAATTGAAGATTCAATTTCCATACAAGACCAGTGAGAACTATAAAGAGTTCATTGAGTTGACAGGACAGTCACCATCTTAGCATCACCATCATAGATAACCACCCTCCTGAGAAATTACACACTGGAAAATTTTAACTGCCTGACTGCCTGATTGTTAATTCTTACCTGTTGATTGATTGCCTGTTAACTGCCTGTTCTGCTTCTGTACAACCCTGCTTGCATAATCTGTAGGACTGCCTGAGTGATTGTCTGTTATAGGACTGCTTTTGTTTGTGTTTTCATGCCAACCACTTATACAAATCATACCAGAATGTGGAGATCTCAAGCTTGTATACAAATCATACGAGGAACTAGGAGATTGTAAATTTACCAAAATTAGCCTTCATAAACCCCCAAAACTATTCCTTGGGGGCATGGGTTTTAGAGAGACATTGGTCCTCTGTGGTGGCTGGCTTAATAAAGACTCCTTTAACTGGCTTTTTGCTCTTCATGGTGTGCTTCTGATCTTGGGTTACAACATGATAAAAGGGATCAACACATTGAGATTCAGGTAGTCTTGGAATGGCCATGCCTCAAGATACAAGCTTTCCTAAAATGCTTGTGATATGTATATATTCAAGGAACTGGTCATTCCCTGAAAAAAATAAATCAACCTGAGAGACTGACCATCTTTCAGGAAAGGTTGGCCTAAATGGGCACTCCCTTTAAGTTTGTAAAAGTTGAGATAAACTTAATCTCCCTCAGCTGGCTCTTCCACATAGAAAACAAGCTTTTCCTTCTATTATTTCTAATTACCCTGCAAATGTCATTGTTTAAGAGATAGATCTTAGAAAAAGAGACAGACAAAAAGGAATTAACATGTATGATATAAGAGAAAGATGAAAAAGGTATAGACATAGAGACATTATATGGAAAAAAAGAAATACAGGAAAATTCTGCAGTCTTGTCCGAGATCAAAGTAAATGGACAGATCAGGATAAGAATGAAAAATTAAAGCATGCTGTTAATGGCTTGGGAAAATTATAAAAGTTTTTTTTAAAAAAAGAAAAGATACAAAGAAAATTATAGATGTAAAAACTTTGAGTATAAAAAAATAGAATTGTTTGTGTAGACTAATATTCCATGCCAAGGGACCTTGCCTATATTCCTTCTAACCAGAGCTTTCTTTACAGGTTATCTAGTGATCTTTGGCAATACACCATCTTTCTCTCACTTGAGTTATACCTATTTCTTTAATGAGGCCATTTGCTTCTAAAATGTCTATTTTACCTATACTAGGGTTTCTCTTTTTAAACATTTTATTTTCTATTCCAGATCAAAAGTGATAACAAACCCAGATGGTGGGTCCCTTATTTTGAGACATCTATGTTACATAAGCCTACAGCCATACCAGTGTGGCATCTGATCCTGTCAGATCTTGGAAACTAAGCAGGGTATTCCCTGGTTAGTACTTGGATGGGAGACCACCTGGGAATACCAGGTGCTGTAGGTTTAGGAGAAGGACGTGACAACCCACTCCTCAAAAACAGTCAGTCATTGAAAACCCTACAAATAGCAGAGAATCACTAACAATAGTGTTTTGCCTATTGTATGTAGGGTCACTATGAGTTGGGCACTGACTGGACAGCAACTAACAATAACATGTTATGTAAAGTACCCAATAGGTCTCAAGGGGACAACATAGAGCCCCCTACAGCTACTAGTTTCCAATACATTGTGAGCCAGGAGGTACATTTCCTTCTTTTGAGTCTTCTCTCCTTATTCAGTTTGGATTTCTTCAGACCTGTATAAAAAAAACAGACAAAGAAACAAAAACATGTTATATCTAATGAGAGACAATTGTATACCACTGACCAGGGATCTAATATTTTACTTACTGTGATTTACCAATTTGGACTTCTTGAGGAATCTCATAGTTCCCCTGGATTCTGAGACATTCCTCCTTCAACCAAGACTTTTAAAAAAGGATTTTAACTGTAGTTGTTACTTAAAAGCCACCACAAATGGCTCCCAAGCTCTAAATTGTCAAGATTATTACAATTCGCTAAGCATCAAATTGACTAAATATGAAGGTCAAGGAGTCCATTCCTGAGGTTGTTGTTTAGGGTCTCCCTAGAGGAGTTGCCACTGACTGGGGGACCTCCTTGAACTTTCTCCAGGGTGCCTGAGAAAGATGACCAAGCTGCAAGTTCTCCTTGAAAGAGTAGCCACTCGTTGGGAGACCTCCTCATGCTTTCTCCAATGTGGCTAGGAGAGAGAGCCATATTGATCATTTCAGACAATATCAATAGAATATGAATGAGTCTGATTGTTTTCCAATCAATGGTCATCTATCACAGGAAAGATTCATTTGACATCTATGGTGTGGGGACACCCTGCCTAGGGAAGTAATATAGCATGAGGTCTTAAGACCTCTCATCCATTTCTGTTAGATGGGAAACTCTTTTTCATGCCTCAGATATATCATCCCAATGGAAGCCTAAACTAATCATATCATTGCCAAAAGAGAACTCTCCCTCACTTCCTAATGACTCCCCTCTTAGATATAGATATTCCTTTTTCCACCACTGTGTGCCTTAATACAGACTAGGGGATTAAAAAAAAACTCAACTAAGACATAAAAACTTCAACTAGCTCCTTTTTATTAACAGACAGGATACTTTGGACCTTTTCCCTATGTCCAGGCTTCTTTGACCTAATAGACAACCCAGACCTATGTAAACTATACAGGACTGACCCAAGAATAAGAGCTATGGCTAATAAAGCAAAACTCCCTCAAATGGAAGATGCTCCTTCTTTAGAGACTTCTATTCACAAGTCAGATAAATCTATTCATTTGTCACCTAACCTGCTCTTTGCCATACCAACAAATCCAGCACACCCATGTCTAGGATCTCAGACATGAGGCCTCAAAATTATGCATCCCAGATTTCTTTCTTTTGTTCTTCCTTTTAGACACAAGTAACATTACAAACCATATAGGTATTGTGTATATGTATACTTATGTTCTACATTTACATGGTGCCAATTTGGCTGCTTGTTCTTGTTAGGTGTCATCGAGTCATATCTGACTCATAGTGACCCTTATAGGGTTTTCAATGGCTGATTTTTTTTCGGGATAGCCTTGGGAGTATATTGCCATGTCCTTCTCCCATAATTTGGCTTGAGGATAATTAAGTAACTTTAAGTTTTGCTTTTGGTGTAGGGAAAAATTGGGAGGAAATTGGTAAAAACTCCCAAACTGGGAAAATGGCATTTGAATATCTGGTTTGTAAATTAGAAATCTACTTGGTCGCATGTTTGTACAAAACCCTTCCTGATTGGACAATTGGGCTGAAAGCTGATTGGCTCAGGCCATTCCGTGGGTGAACTATATAAAGAGCTGCACTGCAGCAGCTCGACCTCTTTTTGGCACGGCCTTTCTGTCATCCCTTTCTGTGCCTTCTCGCCTGTTCCTGCCCGGACCACAGATGAGGACGCACCTCTCCCGCTGCTCTCCCCTGAACCTTTGATGAGGAAATAATGCTCTCCAGTCGCAATCCTCGACAAGGAAAAGAACCTGCTCTCCGTCTGATCACCGAGGAAGTGGCAGCTGTCTCCTCCTGACCACCGAGACGACCAACACAGGTGTTTGCCCCTGGAAGGCAAAAGTGCCTGAGGCTTTTCCTTTCTCCTGTCTCCTACGGGGTCCCGAGGGCCGCAGGAGTCTGCGCCCTTCACCTGAGCGTCCCGAGTGAATTGTGTTTAGTATCTGTGTGCGCGGTGGCTCAGCCCGTCTGAACCTTCAGGCCGGACCGGGAGGCGTGCGCCCCACATAGATTTGGCGCCCGAACGTGGGGCCCAACATTTGGGATTTTCAATATCATGTTGCTGTTAGGTGCAGTCGTTGAGTCGGTGTCCAACTAATAGCGACCCTATGTACAACAAATGAAACACTATTGTCAGTGCTTCTTTCCTCTTCAAAAGGATTTCAATGGCTGATTGTTTATTGGGAGTGGGTTGCCAGGTCCTTCTCCTTAGCCTACAGCACCTGGTGTTCCCAGCCAGTCTCCCATCCAAGTACTAACCAGGCCCAACCCTGCTTAGATTCCAAGAAATGATGAGATGGGACACCACAGTGGTACAGCTACAGGCTCAACAACATGGGTAAAATAAAAATTCAAAGGGCCCAGGGAAAGTGATTACAGGTAATTGAACAAACCCAAATTAATAGGTTTCAATCCTCAGAAATACTATATTTCTCCAGGCAAATCAAAACCTGCCCCCTCAGAGAAATGCCTGGCCAAAAAGATTCTTCAGAGGCCAATGCCAGCCCCCACTATGGAAAAATAAGAGCACTGTTAAAAAGGACGGACCTTGATGGTATCCCAAACAACCAGAGGACCTCATGGTAACCAGTAAAATGCTGCCCTCTGAAGAGAGGACCAGACTTCATTCAGCTCTTGTAAAGGCTACCTTAAAAGATTAAAATCTGCCCATTGTTTCCTGGCAAGGTTCACCTCATGAAACTACAAATGACCATCAACTTGCCACTAGGTGACTTTTGACATGGTAGGTATAAATATTAATTTCCTTTCAGATATGGCAGGCTTCATTCTGTGGCTTAATCAATTGCCCAGGACTCCTTTTTAAATAAACTTAATATAGTAACCAGTGTTGAAAGTGCTCAAAACCAAAAGATTCTTTTCAACATTGTCTGGCTGCCCATACAGGTAAATGGTGCATTGTAAGGGACCACAAGACATTTTCCTTATTATACAGGAAAATAGACTAATAGACCTTAGTGCCAAACAGAAGATTTTATTAAAACTTAACAGAGTTCTTCTGCCCTCTAATAATAAAGTGTATGAGCTACACACATAGCCAAGAGACTATATATTACTACAGACTTAAAAATAAGTCTCTGTTGGATTAATTTTTTTTCCAGATAGAAGAGCCCCTACCAGATCCTCTTGTTATACCCACTTCTTAATAATACTTGTTCCTTCTGAGTATCCACAGTCTCAACAACATCCTGATGACAATTTCTTGCACCTGTGATCTGTTCAAAGGCCTACATTCTACTCACACTAGAGAAAATAACATCTCAACTTTACATATAAGGATTAGTCTAATTTATAAACCCATCAGTTGTTATAACTTTGTGTTTCAAATTGCTTCTTTGCTATTTTTTAGGCACTCACTGCCAATGTGATCAAATATGTTCAGTGGCTACAACCTGTCAGTCTATCATCAAGTGGTGTTACAATAATCCAACTTGGTATATCTTAGTCTCCTATCCATCCTCCTTAGCCCGAAAGTTAGCAAGAGTAGGGACCCCTAAATCCTGCTATGTCCCTTCTTAGCCACAAGTAGCCAGAATGATCCATTGCCCAATTCCCTAAATGATTTTAGGGTCTCCAACTCTTTAAAAGGGGGGAATTATAGGCAGACTAGCTAAGGCATTAGCAGGTGATATGGAGGAAAAGGGACTGAAAATGGCACCTGCTGTTCCATCATGATGAAGCAGCCACTAGCATGTCTGAGGACATTAGAAGGACATTTTCAAGTGGATTCCACACTCCACCCAAGCAATCAAGCTAATAACAAAGCAAAGACCTTAGGCCCACACAAAGGAACAGAGTTGGATACCCAGGGCTGATGTCACACTCAGTATTCTCTATTTTGAATAAACTAGAGGGAACACAGGGATTGGGGTTAGCTGAGTTGGTAAAAAAGAGAAGACCAAATTGCATGTCAGTAGAGACTCTCATACTTGCTCTTGAACACCAAGCAACTAAAGCAAAAGGAAGACATGATGGAGTTAAGGAAATAAATAGAAATTTCAAAGGGCGGCTCCAAAAAACAAAATCAAATATTTTAATGAAATGGGCAAGGAGCTGAGGAGAGAAAACCAAAGGGAACAACATATTCTGTTTTACTCATGTTTAAGGAATTGAAGAGAAAAATCCAAGCCTCAAATGGCAATAGGGAAAATATTAAATGATGAAGGAAACTTCAAAAGAAGATGGAAGGAATACACAGAGTTACTACATAAAAATAATTGGTGGATAACCAACCACTTCAAGAGGTTGCATATTATCAGGAACCAATGGTAATAAAGGAAGAAGTAGAAGCTTCCTTGAAGGAATTGGCAAAACAGAAGTCTCAATGAATCCAAAGAATACCACTAGAGATGTTTCAACAAACAGATGCAGCACTGGAGGCACTAACTTATTCATGAAAACAGATTTGGAAAGCAACTATCTGGCCAACTGACTGGAAGAAATCCATATTTGTGCCTATTCCCAAAGAAGGAGATACAACTGAGTGGAAACTATCAAAGTATATCATTAATATCACATGCAAATGAAATTTTACTAAAGATCATTCAAAAGTGACTTCAGCAGTACATACACAGAGCACTGCTGGGAAATCAAGCCAGATTCAGAAGAGGGCATGGAACTAGGGACATCTTTGCTGAGGTCAGATGGATGTTGGCCAAGAACAGAGAATAACAGAACTATGTCTATCTGACAGAGCCACACAAAGGCATTTGACCATGTGGATCATATCAAATTATGGATAACACTGAGAAAAATGGAAATACCAGAACACTTAATTGTATTCATGAGGAATCTGTACATGATCCAGAAGGTGCACATTTGAACAGAACAAGGAACACTGCCTAGTTTAAAGTTGACAAAGTTGTACATCAGGGCTGTACCCTTTTATGATACCTCTTCAATCTCTATGCCAAGCAAATAATCTGAGAATCTCTATGAAGAATGTAGCATCATGATTTGAGGAAGTCTCATTAACAACCTGTACTAAGCAGGGTGCCATGGCACTGGGCTATAATCCCAGCAGCTCGGGAGGCAGAGGCGGGAGGATTCAAAGTTCGAGACCAGAGGCAGTCTGTTTAATTTAACAAGACCCTGTCTCAAAAAGTTAAAAAAAATGGGCTGGGGGCACAGCTCAGTGGTCCAGCACTTGCAGAGCATGCAGGTGCAAGGCCCTGGGTTCAACACCTAGTATCAGGGAAAAAAAAAACTGTACTATGCAGATGACACAACTCTGCTTACTGAAAATGAAGAGGATTTGAAATATTTACTAATGAAGATCAAAGAACACAGCCATCAGTGTGGATTGCACCTCAATATCAGCAAAACAAAAATCCTTACAACTGGGTCAGTAAGCAACATCATGGTTCTAAAATCAACACCCATGGAAGCAGCAGTCAAGAAATCAAAAGACGTTACACTGAGAAAAGCTGTGACAAAAGACATCTTTAAAGTGTTGAAAAGTAAAGATGTCACATTGAAGATGAAGATGCACCTCACTCATGTCATATTTTCAGTCCCCTCATATGTTTGTGAAAGCTGGACATTGAATAAGGGAGATAAGAGAAGAATTGATGTTTTTGAATTATGGTACTGGTGATGCATATTGAATTATACCATGGACTGCCAAAAGTAGCAACAGATTTGTCCTAGAAGAAGTGCAACCAGAATGCTCCTGGGAATGAAGGATGGCGAGAATGTGTCTTAAGTATTTCAGACATGTAATCAGGAGGGACCAATCGCTGGAGAAGGAAATCATGTTTGGGAGAATGGCAGGTCAATGCAAAAAAGGAAAACTCTCAACTAGATGGATTGACCCAGTGTCTGCAAGAATGGGCCCAAACATAAATAAGATGGTGTGTCAAGCACACAATTGGGGTGTGTTTTTTGGTTCTATTTTACATTGGGTTGCTATGAGTGGGACCCGACTCAATGGCACCTAACAGCAACAACATTAGAGGGAGCATGTGCCCATGATCTTCTTCCTTTCTCATACAAACTCTCTCTTCTTCTCAGCTTTTCTCTATCAATCACTTGCATGTCTCTCCCTTCCCTCTGCCTGCCATCCTCTGAGTATCCAAAACACCTTTCCTTCTAAAAGCCTGTGTAATTTTCCTATTCTCTTTTCCTTCTTTACCTTCCCGTCTGCAATAGAAATATTCTTATTCTGATTCACCAAGGGAACAGAGGTTTTTCTAAGTTCCTATACAGATTTACCAAAGTTTCTTCAGGTGCCCTATTTCCTACAATTCCTTAAAAGAGTACTATTTTAATAAATCCATTCTATACTGTCTACTATAATTTGTGTTGGGTATAAATTATTTTATATGTGAGATACAAGGGCAAGGGTTTTGTTGCCAGATTCTAGGACCTGCCTCTCACTGCTTCCTGAGAACCTTCAGTAACAGTAACTCTCAGATTTACTTTTCTGGTAACTATTTGATTATAAACAAGGAGATTTGTGGAGGTTGCAGCTGTATCACTGTGGCGTCCGATCCCATCACATCACAGACGATGAGCAGGATTGAGCATGGATACTACTTGAATGGGAGACCGCCTGGGAACACCAGATGCTGTAGGCTTGGGAGAAGAACCTGGCAACACCTGCCCAATACACAATTAGTCATTGAAAATTCTATGAATAGCAGAGAAGCACTAACAATATCATTTCACTTGTTGTACATAGGGTCACTATGAGTTGGAGATTGACTCACCAGCACCTAACAACCACAGCATGTAAATAAAACAAGCTAAAAAACTTCACAATAAAGGCAACAATCCAAAGATAACATACAATTACTGTCAATGGATCACTACAGGAATTTATTTCCAAATTCTTCCCTAATGGATGAAAGGCACTGAATGAATAAAAGTATCACATATACAGATACTGATATCAATCAAGATTATATATTCATTATGTAAATTAAATCAATGCTGAAACTTCTAGAATATGCAAAAATGTAAAATATGATTAAAGAAGCTATTAATTAAAGTAATAATCTTCGCACAAAACCACAATGAAGTAGATAATTTTTGGTAAGTCAAATCTTTAATTAATATCTTGGTCAGAACAAGAATACAGATAGACAATTGCCCTGATTGTGATCTGGGGCAGAATTTTGTGGTCTCCTGTGATTAGCTGCTTCTAGGAAAAACTGAACATTCCAGATAAAATGCTAGTAGACTATAATGAGTTTAAGACCCCCTTCTGAGAGTCTCACAGAGTTGACTATGATCTTCTCGGGATTCCAATGACCTTTAACTATTTTTACAAAGAATTTAATTTTCTGTAACTGATTTTCTTTTTATTTTTAAATTTTAGTTTAACCATTTCTTTGTTACATAATTTTTCTAGTGAAGAAATGTTGGAATGTCTATTTTGATAATTATTTCCTCCTGCAAAACTTAAAATAAGTCTCTTTGTCAAGAAAAACATATACATATATGTAAGGAGCATTATATCCTCAACACTACTGGGGACTATTATCTGTATCCTAAATTC
>VMDO01026733.1:0-26268 GCA_007922755.1 Pedetes capensis
GGCTAAAATAAATTTTGGATGAATAAAAATTTTTGGATGAATGAAAAATAATGGTGGTATATGTATATTATATATGTATAATATATATATGAGTAATAATCAAACCTGTGAAGAGGAAAAAGTTTTCTAAGTCTAGAATCAATAGGAAATATATAAGAAGACTAGATTAACATATTCCACTGCTATAAATAACTAAAAGTTTCCTCAATTTCTCATAAAATTGTTTAAATGAGCAAATCTCAATTAAGAATAAATATCAAAAGGTTCACATACTTTCTTTTTGTAAAGTAGAAAGAGGAGTGAATTTATTAAGAGAAACCAGAAAAGAGATGCCCTTATACTACAAAGTGAGCTGGAAGAGAGAGAGAGAGAGAGAGAGAGAGAGGCAGGCAGACAGGCAGGCAGACTCAGCCTACATAAAGAATTTTTATAGGTTCAATTAATTGGTTCAAATGTTACCAGGAAACGGGTCCCAGAACCAGCGTCACTGAGAAGCTGGCAGAAATACTTTAGTCCTTGTGTCTGTATTTGAAAGAACTCAGATGAGACACATAGTAAGAATATATTGTTGCTGTTAGGTTGAACCATTGAGTTGGTTCAACTCATAGCAACCCTACGTACAATAGAACAATCATTCCTGACACTGTGCCATGCCCAGCACTATGTCTGTGCTTCTCTGCTATTCATAGGGTTTTCCATGGCTGATTGTTTTTTGAAGTAGGTTGCTGGGTCCGTCTCCCAAGCCTACATATTGTTGTTGTTGTTGTTGTTGTTGTTGTTATTGTTGTTACGTGCAGTGAGTCCAACTCATATCGACCCTCATAGGGTTTTCAATGGCAGATTGTTTCAGGATTGCCTTGGGAGTGGATTGCCAGGTCCTTCTCCCATTTTTGCGGTGCTGGGAATCAAACTCGGGACCTCAGAGACTGCAGAGCAGTGCTCTACCAACTGAGCTAAATCCCAGCCACACAAGCCTATATATAGCATCTGGTATTCCCAGGCAGTCTCCCATCCAAGTACTAACCAGGCCAGACCCTGCTTAGCATCCTAGATCTGACTGAATCAGCTGCCAAGGTGGTATTGCTGTAGACAAGGTTTAAGAATTAGTTTGCCTATAGGAGGTAAGGTAGGGCAATAGTTGAGAGCTATTGCTGAGAGCAAAGATTTATGCTAATCTTGTAGTTGAGTTTATGTCTCCATGGGAGAAGCATTTTCCACCTGGGGTGTTACCAGGAAACTAAGACTCCTGGAAAAGTTTGGATAACCCCAGACTAAACCCTGGAGAAACCTCAGTTTTTTTGGGTAAAGTGACCTAAAATTAGAATGCTTCCCCAGGCAAAGGAAAAGACAAAGAGACCAGAAGAAAAATTAAGCAAGCTTCTATTAGAAGGAAAGCACCTTGGATAGACAGCATAGAGCAGCAATCACTGTCCTCCCTCTATTTTTGTTTAAACTAGACCAAAGCAGTGGCATACCCAGTGTGACTTGAACCCTGAGCTTTGGAACTCAAACTAGGCCTTTCTCAGACAAACAAGGGAAAAAATCTTATTGCTTAGTAGCCTTTCCTGGGTTAGGGCTTTTGAAAGCTGGGGTCTTCATTTTGTAAAATGGCTTAATGGTTTGTTTGGTATGTTTCAAAAGAATGGGCTCATAGGCAGATACTTTGGGGTGGTGTGACTTTGTTCATAACCTGAAGATTCAGGCAGTCACTAATCTTGGTTAGGGTGCTGGGACCGTTAGAATAATGTTGCTCCATGTCCTGAGAGGTCAAGTCCCAGGCCATGGCTGAAAGAGGAACCCAGTTTTTACTTCTCTTCTCCCTCATGGCCTGTTGATACCAAGCTATGTCTTAATACATTACACCTTTATACTGTGCTGTGCCTAAAGAATAATTAAGATAAATAGTATGAACCCAATGTATTTTTCTGCTGCCTAAAAATATGTTAAACCAAAAAGTTAGTTTACATAAATCTCACAGTTGGTACTTTTTATAGTTTTAACTGATTTTACTAATTCAGTTTTGTTCAAGAATCTAAGGTACATTTATTTTACAAGGCACAAATTAGCCTATTAGTATTCTGTATTCTACAAGCAAGTAAAACTCTATCTAAAATAGCATATTTATAGGCACCCAAGCAAGTTTACAAATAAAACTTTGCCATGAAAATGCAAACCAAAGATCATCCTTCCCATTGGAAAATTTCCATTTCATGAAGATAGAAAATGTTTGTATACTTTTCAAAAGCTTTAGTGAACCTCCTTTTTTGACTCTGTTTCTAATCTATCTTATCTGCCCATTTCCATTATTTTTATTAAATTACCTAATTAATCAAGTGTCTCACCTACATAAAAATGACCCCCCAGTGTTATTGGCCATAGACATTCTGAGTGAGCTTCTAATTTGCCACACCAACGCCATGAAAACTGATGATTATTTTTCTCATTGTATACTGTCCTTTGTACTATTTTTTCCTTATATTATGTGGCCCATTGTATGTTTTAGATATAATTCTGTTTAATAGTTTAAGGTCCAAGAAAACATATGACTGAAGGTGTTTTATACCATTCAAAGTACAATACATATGTTTTAAAGATGGAAAAACTTAATGAATTCCATTTGTAGCCATTGTAATTGGCAATTCATTAGGTGCTAAAACAAACTCAAAGGAAGTTTCCATGTAGACATGACAGACTATTTTTTCCAGCTGTAAAGTCATGTTGAAAAGTATTTATAATTACTCTTATAGAAGTTTTAAGAAAGTTGTCCAAATAAGAGATCCATGTTTATTCAGCAAAAACTATTGGCTTTGCTTCCCTTAGCTTTAAATTTTGAGGAATAAAAATAATCTTAGCTTATAACTACTTCTATTTAATGTGTAGGACAGTGCTCCTTCTAAATGCCATTATTACCTGAGTTATAAAACATAAAGGGAAAAAATGAAGAGGGAGGAACATTGAGAATATGGATTTCAATCAGACTCAACAAGTTTGAATTTTATATTGATAAAGTGAAAACAAGAAGTAGATAAAGGAATGAATCTGGAGCACAGAAACAAATTTAGACTCAATATCTCAGCTGAATAGTAAGGGTCAGATCAAGGATATAGATGAGTGTACATAAAATTACAGAAGAAAATCTCAGGGTCACTATGAAGACGTTCACACCATAAAAAGATAAGGAGAACAATCAAAGTTGGGCACATTGGCTCACACCTGTCAATAGACACTCTGAAAGTTGCCCTTAAATATCGAGCAGCTAAAATAAAAGGAAGACAAGATGAAATTAAGCAACTAAACAGAAGATTTCAAAAGGCAGTTCAAGAAGACAAACCCAAATATTTTAATGACATGTGCAAAGGCTGGAGACAGAAAATAAAAAGGGAAGAACATGCTCTGTTTATCTCAAGATTAAGGAATTAAAGAAAAAATTCAAGCCTTGAGTGGCAAAATGAAAGATTCTACAGAGAAAATATTAAACAAGGCAGGAAACATGAAAAGAAGATGGAAGGAATACACAGAATCATTATACAAAAAAGAATTGGTGGATGACAATCCATTTCAAGAGGTTGCATATGATCAGGAACCAATGGCATTGAAGGACAAAGTTGCCTTGAAGCTGCCTTGAAGGAATTGGTGAAACAAAAGGCTCTAGGAATTGATGGAATACCAGTAGAGATGTTTCAACAAACAGAGGCAGCACTGAAGGTGCACACATGTTTGTGCCAAGAGATTTGGAAAACAGCTACTTGGCCAACTGACTGGAAAAGATCTATATTTCTGCCTACTCTCAAGAAACGGGATCTAACCAAGTGTGGAAACTATTGAACCATATCATTAATATCACTAGCAAGCAAAATTGTACTAAAGATCATTTGAAAGTGACTATAGTAGTATATAGACATGGAACTGCCAGGAAATCAAGCTAGATTTAGAAGAGGGCAGGGAACCAGGGACATCATTGCTGATGTCAGAATGATATTAGCCAAAAGTATAGAATATCAGAAAGGTATCTATCTATGTTTTATCAACTATGCAAATGCATTTGACTGTGTATCATAACAAATTATTGATAACACTGCAAAGAATGGGAATACTAGACCACCTAATTGTACTTATGAGGAATCTGTAGCTGGACCAGGAGGCAGTAGTTGGAAGAGAACAAGGAATCACTGCTTGTTTTAAAGTCAAGAAAGGTGTATGTCAGGGCTGTATCCTTTCACCATATCTCTTCAATTTCTATGCTGAGCAAATAATCCAAGAAGCTGGACTCTATGAAGAAGAGTGCTACATCAAGAGTGGAGGAAGACTCATTAACAGCCTGCATTATGCACATGACACAACCATGCTTGCTGAAAGTGAAGAAAAATTGAAACATTCACTGATAAAGGTCAAAGAACAAAGCCTTCATTATGGATTGCGACTCAAAACAAAAATCCTTACAACTGGATCAGTATGCAACTTCACAATAAATGGAGAAAAGTTTGAGGTTTTCCAATTTTGTTTTACTTCTTCTACAATCAACACCTGTGGAAGCAGCAGTCATGAAATCAGATTACTTTGGGAAAAGCTGTGGCAAAGATCTCTTTAAAGTATTGAAAAGTAAAGATATCACATTGAAGAAGAAGATCCACCCGACTCATATCATGGTATTTTCAGTCACATCATATGGTTGTGAAGGCTTGACATTGAACAAAAGAGACAAGAGAAGAATTGATGCTTTTGAATTATGGTGCTGGAGATGACTATTGAATATAGCATGGACTGCCAAAAGAACCAACAGATCTGTCCTAGAAGAAGTGCAACCAGAGTGCTCCTTGGAAGCAGGGATAGCTAGACTGCGTCTTACATATTTTGGACATGTAGTCTGGAGGGACCAATCCTTGGAGAAGGTCATCATGTTTGGGAGAGTGGCAGGTCAAGGAAGAAAAGGAAAACCCTCCACTAGATGGATTGACACAGTGTCTGCACCAATCAGCTTAAACGTAAATAAGATCATGTGGCTGGTACAGGATCAAGAAGTGTTTCGTTCTGCTGTACATAGAGTCGTTATGAGTTGGACTCAACTCAAGGACACCTAACAGAAACAATTTAAAATTCTTTATCAGGTGACTACAAGCTATGTAATTTCTTCCATATTTGATTCTTTTAATTCCAATAAGGCTTAGTTACCTTATGTCTTTAGATATTCTTTTCCTACCCGTTGGCCTTCTTTTACCCATTACCAATATCCAAACTAATGACTCATTGGCTGAAATTCCTCTGTTTTGTTTCTCATGCTAATGCATAGATGCATAAATCATTATTGTTCATGAAAAAAATAAAATGAAAACATTTAATTGATTCAACAACTTGATGAAGTAGCATGGTATTGAATTACTGCCTCCAACAATTTCCTTCCTCCTAGTAAGCAAAGTGGATTGTATCAACAACCTCAAACTTTCAATTTGAGTACATCCCTTGTCTTGATCAATGGGGAGTATACAAATGTCAGTGTGCCAGCTTTGAGTGGACCTTTCCAGAGGCACTGCCCCCACAGCTTCTCCCACCTGCATGTGAACAGCAGAGAGAAGTTCTGGAGTGCTGTTGCACAGTAGGGTGATTATTGTTGTTGTTAGGTGCCGTTAAGTCAAGTCCAACTCATAGTGGCCCTCATAGGGATTTCAATGGCTGACTATTTCAGGATTGCCTTGGGAGTGGGTTGCCATGTCCTTTTCCCATTTTGCGGTGCTGGGAATCAAACTCGGGACCTCAGAGACTGCAGAGCAGCGCACTACCAACTGAGCTAAATCCCAGCCCCAGGGTGATTATAGATGACAATAATATAATTTATACTTCACAAAGCTAAGAGAAAAGATTTTGAAAAATTTACCAGGAAGAAATAATATTTGAGGAAACACATATGTTTGACTTGATTTAAATATTATACAATGTATACATGTATCAAAGTATCACACAGAATTCCATTAATATGTACAATATTTATGCTTTTATTTAGCAGATAAAAGAGGGTTAATTTGAAAAATCATAAGATAAACACACAATAGTATTATAGACATGAAAAGAGCAAGCAAGAAACTCAGCACACTCTGGATAGTGGTCTGTTTTCTTCTGCCTGCTTTCCAGAAAAAGATAGTACATGGCTTGAAGCAAAGCCTTCTCAATCTCAAATGAGCCTAGCAAAGTCATTGGCCACCCACAGACCTGCCATTGAAGGAGTCTTATTTGTCACAGAGAAAATTGTCTAATGTAAATAATTATTTTAATAGGAAAAGAAGCTTCACAGAGTTAAAAAGAATTAGTGAACCACCATTTGCTTACATCTGACCAAAACTAAGGTCTTCTGAAGATGGTAAAATTCTTTGTACTGATCACCACAGTGACTTCTTAACTGATGGAAGCTTATTCTTTGAAGAAATTATTCCTGAATGTATTGAAAAATGAGCAGGAATTTTCCCTTGAGAAGGTTCAAGTCTCCTCATCTCAGTTTCTTTTTCCTGGTGTACAGATTAACTTCAATATGATTAATATGATTATAGCAATGGTTTCTAAATAGCCAAAAATGTTGCCTTTGATAGAACCAGATACTAGTTCTTTCAAAATTAACCTTGGAAAATACCTTCCTAATGTAAAATCACAAGCCTGGTTATATAATAGGAGATCTGAAGGCTAGGGCTCTTATATTGTATTATTCAGAAAATATTCATGCAAAAAATGAATAAAATATAGCATAAATATAACATATGTAGACCCCAAGGTACTCAGCCAACTAAGGTATCAAAATGGTCAAGATCATAAGATAAATATTATTATCAATTAATAACTCATCATTCAGTTGTCTACTTAGTCATTCATTTAATCAAACAAACATGTTTTAGTGGATTTGGGAGGTGGAGGGAGGGGGAGAGAGAGAGAGAGAGAAAGAGAATGTATTTGTGGTTTGTTATCTCTTCTTATAAGAGCACTAATCCCCTCAACTCACCTAAACTTAATTGTCACCCAAAGGCTCTACCTCCAAATACTAGCACATTTGGGGGTTAAGATTTTAGAATATAATTTTTTGGAGATGCAATTAAATTCATAGAAATTACTTATTAATAACCCATGGGTAAGATACTTTGCTAGCAGTGGCTATATATTGGTAAACAAGAGTATCATGTTCACTGCTTTCATGGAGCTATTTGTTTAGAGGAGAGAAGAGAGAAAATTAAATGATATAATTGAAAAATAGTATTTTAGGGGAAATGTAGGGATGAGTAAACACCTAAGAGAGATATCTTAGGCAAATATGCAGAGTCAGGAAGATGTCTCTGATAAAGTGTTATTAAACTGAAACAGAGAGAATGAGCAGAGGTAAGCCAGGTAAAGGAGTAGGTATGGGAGCAACAGCTAGACAGGCAGAAAGAATGGCATGTGTGGAAGGCTTAAGTCAAGACAGATCGAGGTGCAGTTAGAGGCTTAAACTGTAGAGTGGCTGAAGCATATATTACATTTTTCTACAGGAGAAGGACCTGGCCATCCACTCCCTAAACAATCCTGAAAAAATCAGCTATCAAAAACCCTATGAATGGTAAGAAGCACTGACATAGTGTCAAGGAGTGTTTTACCTATTGTACATAGGGTGCTATGAGTTGGACCCAACTGGACAGCACCTAACAACAATAGCAGCATACATTTTTACATTTTTATAAGACAGACTGGTGAGAGATGTTGGAGACATTAGTAAAGATCAGATCATTAGTTAAGAGCTGATTTACACACAGATACCAAACTCATAGCAATTTCAATTTCCTGGAGAATAAAAGACTCTATCAGTAAAACCCATTACATAAAGTGTCAATGCAAATGTATTCTCTATTAAACTGAAGAGGCATTTAAAACATACTACTCCCTAAATTTATGAGGATAATTTAGTTTGAAAATCTGGTTGGTATCATAAGATCACAGTTTCTTCTTTCATTTATAATCATACTTGAATTTAGTATTGTATGTAAGTAGCCCCGGTACCTGACTATGGATGTAATGGTACAGGCAGCAAAAACAACAGCAAAAATCCATTACAGCCATCTGTGTCCTGGGTCTCACAGATGGAATCTGCCATTCCTTCACTGGGTCATTTTCAAAGCATTTGTTGAAAATTTACTATGGGTCTTGCTTGTTGATAGGCATAACATCTCATAGTAAAACAAATAGATGAGATAAATAAATAGGGAAATTTAAATCCAGAAATCAGATTTCAAAAGAATATATAATGATGTTGTTTGTGTAAATTTCAAAAAACAATGTTGTTGTGATGTTGTGTAAATTTCAAAAATAAATGCAAATACTATATTTTGAGTACCTATAAATACGTAAAAATATGGGCAAAATCATAGATCATGTGGACCTATTTTGGATTTTCTGTGTAGTATCACCCTAAAATGTGATAGCTTGAAATAACACTTTATTATTTGCTGTCTATATTCTGTGGGCTGCCTGGGCTCATTTGGAAGCTCATTTCTGGATCTTCCAAAGGCCCCTGGGAGACAGTCGCAGCTTGACTGGAGTCACGAGCAGGTTCTCTGCCTACCTGCCCCTTGGTCTCCTATGTTCTTCACAGTGTGGCCCATCCTCGAGGGCGTCTCCATGGGACTGAGGCTACCCACAGGTTGTATCATGCTTTTTACATGGTGACTGGTTTTCAAAAGTCAAGAATCTATAACTGCCAAACAGTTGAAGATTTTGCCCAGAACTGAGATGACATCACATCTGCCATTGGTCAAAGCAGGTAGCTTGGTTCAAGGAGAAAGAGCAGTAAACTCCACTCCTTGTTGCAGCACTAACTGGTCACACTGAGAAGCACATGTGGGGGCCCTTCTGGTATTGGGAAATGTGATCTGCCACAACTCTCATTTCATTTAATGGTTATCACAGTAAAGAGGGGGAGATTACAGATGAACTAATCAATTTAGAAAGAGAAGGGTGTCTCAATATATATCGTTTTATTTCTTTAAAATGAAGTTTCTGAAGTCAGTATGACAGATTAGCTATGGGTACATGGACATTTATGTATTACTATCATAATATCATTTATGAGCATGTTTATGTTTTTTGAAGGCATTCAATGCTTCAGAAAACAGTGTTATAGCTTTCAAAAGATGGACTAAGCCCTTCTATCTTACATTTATCTGTATCTAAGGTGTCATACATATTAATAGCCAGAAATTTTAGATTAGGAATGGTTTTTAAATATTTCAGCTTCATAAGTGATCTTTCTGAAGCAAATGAAAGATGATCTTGTTTCAAAATAATTAAAAAATATGGAAGCTGCTCCTTTGTGGGACTGTTTTACTTCCCTGGCTGTGGTTCAATAATTCTTGATTTAAAATACTTTTAATAAAGTTATATTAAATAAGTGCCCCATGGCACCATCTGTATGGTTTATAGAATGAAAAAAATTGTTCTTTGTATTCCTTCATTACAAAAATAGAACTGCAATTTAAATATGAATCCTAACTTAGCACATTAGTAATTAACTAATTTTATTGTTTGTAATTCTTTCATTCATTAATCACTGAGAGCTAAACAACCTAACAATCCAGTAGGAAATGAAAAGACATGAGTGTCGGCTAAGGTTAGTCACAGAGCATGGCTTGCATTTTAATCTTGCATTGGTTTTATAGAAATTTTAAATTATTCAATCAAAAATATTTCTAAATGCCATTACTTCCAGAGGAAGGCTTTAGTCATTACATAGATTATTATTCTGATATCCATGTATTGTTTTATTTGCCACTTAATCTAAAATCAATTGTACAGACACCGAGTATAGTTTTATGTCACACCCGCATAGTTGTGAGGGATATTATATTAAAAAGGACCCAGGTAGGTCACTATTTTCCTTTTCTTGGCATTTTTCTACCAGACATGCAACATTCATTGCTCAGACACACAGAGAATGTCCTGCTTCGATTTGGGAAATTGTTTTCCTGTGCAGTATACTAAAACATACTGATAAAACCATTGACAAAAACACTGCAAATCAGTTTATTTGCATTATAAATCATTTGCCTTAGGACTTTATAAGTTTCCCAGCCCTAGTATTTGACTTAAACTAACAATGAAATTTGGAAGAAATTAAAAGATTGAAATTTGGAAAAAAAAAGAGCAATGAAATGGTATCAATTCCAATAAATATTAGAATTTAGGTTTTTAAAATAAAATTTGAATTATGAAAACTAAACCTTCTTTGAAGGATGATAATATGAGGCACAATCTCTATGGCATTTATCATTTTCAGTGGAGCTTGAAGTAAGAAGTTCACTGAGATTTTGAGGGCCTATTTTGTTGGGTAGGTGTGATGGTTAATCTTGATTGTCAAATTGTTTGGATTGAGAAGTGCCCAGGAGATTAGCAAAGCACACGTCTGGATGTCAATGATGGCATGTCCAGAGGTGATTATGTCATGCGGTCTCTGACATAATGAATGAGTTGGTCCATTGATGGATTCAAAATTTGAATAGACTGTTGGGAGGTGGTACAATTACAGAAAGTAAAGCGTAGTTGGAGGAAGTAGGTCAGTGTGGACAAGTCCTTGGTGTCTATATCTTGCCTTAGCTCTTTCTGGTTACATCTCCAGTCTGCTTTCTGTCTGCCATGTGTTGAATGGCTCTGTTCCACCATGCCTTCCCCACCATGGCGGACCAACCCTCAGAAACTGTGAGCAAAATAAATCTCTCTTCCCTTAGGTTGTTTTTGTCAGGTGTTTTATCACATTCTACCTAAAACTGTTTAACTCAATAGGGGAAACTTAGTGTTGATTTCCACTTTCCTCTGCCTGTGGCTACTTTTAGGTGGTGTTACATAAGGCTACAGTGTTCAAGAAGGGGCCAATTTTACACTCAAAGGTTTCTGTGACGGTACCTGTCCTCTGCTCTGAGGTTGGATATTCAGAGCTTGCACCTGCAATTTTCCTCATTTCCATAAATGTCCCTTAAGATTAAGATTTGAGAGATTCTTCATATATTTCTCTCTTACCCAAGATGGCTGAGACCTATTTGGTGCTACTGTTTTCCCTGTGCCATGAGCCTCTCTGTGAAACAAGCTATTGTCATTTTCAGCCCAAACACCCCATATAGATAGTCCCTGTACTCAAAAATCAGAATTCCTATGAATTATTAAAGAAAATATATGTAAGGCAGGAGATAAACATCTTGAAAAGGTACTTTGAAAGAGGATGTTCAAGTGAAGCATGTGAGAATATGTTCAATATCCTTTTTCTTGTTAGGTGCCATGCAGTCAGGTCCGACTCATAGGTACCCTGTGTACAACAGAGGAGACACTCCCCAACCCTGTGTGGTGGGCACTGTTAGTTATCAGAAAAGTAACAATGAAACATCATTATATACTTTTGCTCTTAACTTTTTAAATGACAAAGTTGTTATATGTGTAAAGCAACTTAGTGTGTATTTTACTGGTAGAAATACATGTTGGTAATACTACTCTTGAACTTTTGGAAAATACTTATGTATAAACATGCATAAACCATGACCATGTAATTTAAATTTATTTATCTATTCATGTGTCTACAC
Source organism: Pedetes capensis (assembly GCA_007922755.1). Taxonomy (NCBI): domain Eukaryota; kingdom Metazoa; phylum Chordata; class Mammalia; order Rodentia; family Pedetidae; genus Pedetes; species Pedetes capensis. Next base: position 11,568 of record VMDO01026733.1, read on the forward strand.
AACCACACACATACAATGGCTAGGTTTCTGTTATTCACAATATCCCAGCTTTCCATACAAGTGGATGATGAATAAATGTGGTACACTTATAAAGTGGAAAACTAAAAATCAGCAGGATTCAAAGCATGGTTTCCTGAACTATCAACATTACTACCGCCTGAGATCTTGTTAGAATAACAGACATGGTGACAATGCCTGTAATCTCTGCACTTTGAAAGCTGAGGCAGGAGCATTGTCTTGAGTTCAATGTCTGCCTGAGAAACATAGTTAGTCCCAGGCCAGCCTCAGCTACAGAGGAATACTTTGCCTCAAAAACAAACAAACAAAAATTAGGTTAGAACTGCAAATTCATAGATCCACCCAGATCTGCTGGTTTGGAAAACCTGGAGGTGAGCTCTAGCTTTCTGTGTTTAGTAAAACTTCTAGGTAATTTTGCTTAGGTGGAGAAGAAGTGCTTTATATGCAAAAAAATGCATATATGAAAAAATTCTTCTCTATTCCATAACAAAAATAAATTTGTGACTAGGAGACTAAGAGAGCATAAGGGAGGTTCTGGTATAATTTTGTATTTGAATACTGGTAACCAAGTGTTTCCTTTGACAAAATTCATAAATACTACACATAGACTATTCTTATTTCTTATTTGCATGTATTATAATAATAAATTTGTGTAAAATTTAGTGTGTCCAAATTTTTACTCAGTTTTTTCTTAATATTTCATACTCAAAAATATGTGATTATTTCTCTCATAAGATGGATACCATCCTTCTACATTCAAGATGCAATTTACTTATTCATTTAAGAATAAAAGCCTACTTTACTTGAGAAACTATATCCAGCTAATCAGTTATATTTTGCACATTTGTTTGTCTGTAGGTTAAACTTTACTAATAACTTTGTTGGAAAATGAATGAAATATTTTCTCTTCATAGTCATTCATGCTGCTTCTGTTCACTGGAAGGTACTGATTGCTGTATTTGTTGACTACCAGCATGGGTTACGGATTTTACATATGTCACTTTGTTAAATTCTGCCATGAAATGAAGAGAATTCTTTTATTTTGAAGATAAAAGTATTGATGCCTATATAAATTTGCATAATAAAATGTCCTCAAAGTACTAAGTTTCAAAATTCAAGACTGGAAATCAAAATTGTTTAACTTCAATCTTGTGATATTCCTACAGTATCTTGTGGTCACATTGTAACAAAAACTAAGATTGCTGCTTTCCAAGGAGATGCATAAGATACTTATTAAACTACCCAGAATAAGATGGTAAAAGAGGCAAAGGAAATTGACAATGCTATAAATATCAAGCATTCTCTATGAACTAGTCCAGATTATAGATTGCTAAAGTTGGAAAGCACCTTAAATCTCATCTAATTTAGGAGGAATTAAAAAAGCTACCAATCTATGCTACAACATGGATGAAACTTGAAATATCACTCTGAATGCAGGAGGCCATACTGTGTGGTTCCATGTGTGTGAAAAGACTAGCACAGGTATATACACACAGAGCATAGATTCATGGCTGTCTAGAGAGAGAGGGAGAAGATGACTGACTGCTACTGGGTACAAGGTATGTTTTTAGGTTTAAAAACTTCTAGAATAGATAGTGGTTATAATTGACAACCTTGTTAATATACTAAAACAACTGAAATTCACACTTTAAAAGGTGGATTTTATAGTATTTCAATTATATCTCAAAGGAAAGAAAAACAGAATAGATCCAGCCTATAATATAGTAAAAGAAATATTTGGGAATGACATAAAGGAATTCACTGGATTAGAGAATTTAAAAAAGTGCATAGAATCAAGCTTTAAGATTTAAATCAGATTGTACTAGACTTTTGTGATATTCTTTATCTATTTATTATCATATTATTTCCTGAAGCCTAAAAGCCATTGCAACTTCTGAGGTATTTTCAGGGATTCTGGACTCCCAGATGTATTATTTAATTTAAAACTTGAAAGCCAACAGTAGTTCCATTTTTATTATAATTCATTTTGCTGAATTTGGATTATCATTTCAATCTATGGAAGGGAAATCATCTAAATTCAATTCTCAGAGCTGAAAAACCAAAAATGTAAAAATTTAACCATTCCCTTTATTCAGTTGATAGAGAATACAAGTTCTGTACATGATAACTGTCCACCAATATAAACTTACTTAGTACCACAACAGATTATGCCATGGGAAACTTTTCATTAAATGATCATGAGTTATGATTCTGTCTTTTAGAGTACAGAGAATCTTCTATTTATCTTCTCTCCACTTGCAAAGTTCTTTGCCTAGAACTATTGATGAGGTGCTCCTTCATATCATCAATACACCCACTTGGAGTTCTATTCCATCCTAACTAAATCTCTACCCCTCATCCTCATAACCCCATCTCATCCCTTTATATACCCTGATACTGCAATATTATTTTTTGGAGGACCTATCATTATTGGCCTGCAGCCATACCACTGTGGTGACCCATCTCTTCAGATCTCAGAAGCTAAGTAGGGTTGGGCCTGGTTAGTACTTGGATAGGAGACTGCCTGGGAATACCAGGTGTTATAGCTTTGGAGGGCTGGGATTTAGCTCAGTTGGTAGAGCGCTGTGCTGCAGTCTCTAAGGTCCCGAGTTCAATTCCCAGCACCACAAAAATGGGAGAAGGACCTGGCAATCCACTCTCAAGGCAATCCCAAAAACAGTCAGCCATTGAAAACTCTACGAGGGTCACTATGTGGGATACCGACTCGACGGCACCTAACAACAACAACAACATAGTCTTGGAAGATGGATCTGGCAGCCTACTCCCCAAAAAACTATCCACCATTGAAAACCCTATGAACAGCAAAGAAGCACTGACAATAGTGCTGGGCATGGCACAGTGTCAGGGAGTATTTTCATCTGTTGTACACAGGGTCACTAGGAGTCGGACCCACCTTGAGAGCACCTAACAACAGTCATCCCTGGAGTTATTTTTAACTTGTTTTTTTTGTTTGCTTGTTTCTATACAGTCTTTCTCTGTTACTTAAATATATATATTCGGCCAGAAGAAGGGAAGAGACTCTACCTATTCACTTTTATGGGGCTGGGATTTAGCTCAGTTGGTAGAGTGCTGCGCTGCAGTCTCTGAGGTCCCGAGTTCAATTCTCAGCACCACAAAAATGGGAGAAGGGCCTGGCAATCCACTCCCAAGGCAATCCCGAAACAGTCAGCCATTGAAAACCCTATGAGGGTCGCTATGAGTCGGATACCGACTCGAAGGCACCTAACAACAACAACAACATTCACTTTTATATCTAGATCTGAGAACAGTACCTGACACACCTCTTAGCCTTCTGTGCATGCATGTGGAATATACAGACTCAATGGAAGCAGTCATTTCTATAAATAGAAAGCCAAAACTAGAGAGTTTGTGTTTAATTCTCTGGTAAAGGATATTTACTTTGTACCATCAAGTTTGTTAGTTGTTTCAATCCTAAAGGGACAAGAAAAAGTAACAAGTAGTATAAAACCCAAAGGATTTCTGAAGTTCAAACTTTAGAATGATGAACTCCAGCATTAGGAAGTGAGACACATTGTGCTGTGTCTATCTGTGCAGACATTCCTGTGCAAATCAAAAGCATACCTGGTGCTACTCGCCCATAAAAGGATGTTTTCAAAATCCCTGCCATGCTATCGTCTGGGATATGTATTCTTCCTCTTTCCATAAGTTAATTTGGCAGTGACAAGGAAGCTATTAAACATACAAACAGTGCTTGATGATTTCAAATAAGACTAATTCAAAATACACTTTACTAAAGCCTTCTATCATTCTTGTGATTTTCTATAATTTCTATAATAAAAGTCAAAATGCTAGAGTCACTGTTTTCTTATTGTTGAGTTGGCATAGCTGAGGTCATATCACTGTTTGTGTGAGAGAAGCAGTCTCTACAATCTTTCTGTCAATTGTTTTTACAATTAGTGACAAATTTAATTTTTTCCATTAGAATTAATTTATTCCCTATTCTGTTCCAAATGGACATGTTTTATATAAATATCCTGGAAGCAGTTATGTATTAAAAAGAGATTGCTTTGCCCCTGCAAATTTTATCCTGATACATTTCTTCAAAAATCTCACTATTGACGATAAATGGTGACTTGATTGATGATAAAAGAATATCAGAAATCCCTCTTCCAAAACAAAGAAAATAATTTACAAATAAATGACATTGGTTATGATTTTTTTAAAAAATAATAATGCTTTCCAAATGATCTTTTAAAAATGCAACATTTCCTAAAATAGATTACAGTTTGGTATATATTAGCAGCTCATAGATAATTTTTCTGTAATGAGAGATTCAGGTATATGAGCCATTGGATACCTATGGGAAAGGTTGTGAGTTTAAGAATGAAAACCACAATTCTACCATATTAGCTTGCTAGAATAGGTGTAGGAAAGTCCCCAAAACTGTGTGGTGTAGTCAACGGAAATTTATTTTCTGACAGTGCTGTAGTCTAGATGTCCAAAATCAAAGTATCTGTGGTGGTTGTTCTTTCTGAGGGTTTTGAGGGAAAGGAGCCTCTCTCTTTGGCTTATAGATAGCTGTCTATGCACATCATCTTTCCTTTATGCAATTCTATGCAAATTTCCCTTTTATATAAAGACACTATTCCTATTGAATTAAGAGCCTACTGTACTGCAGTATGACCTGATCTTAACTAATTACATCTGCAACTACCCTATCTCTACATAAAGTTGCTTCTTCTATTCACATTTAAGTGATATTTTTATGTATATTCAAAAATGCATAATATTTTGCAGAATGACAAAGCATATCAGCAAGCAAGAAGATATTAAAGGGTTGTATAACTTGAGAAGTGCATGTCAAAACAAGTGCCTGTTCAGTGCATGATGATGCTGTACCCTGCTGCCAAACAAGTGTCTAATGTATGTGCTGACAGAGATTGTGGCTGATACCATGTTGCTAGAGAGATGCGTGTGAAAGTGTGTTTTGCTTCTCAGATACATGCTGTGGAAATGAGAACTGTTGAACTTTAAAAGCCAATTGTTGAGTGAAATGATTGCTGAGAGACCAGAGCTGCCGGAAGAACAGCAGTTTATTAAGGCAAACATCTCACAGACTGAGAGACCATGTGTGCAGTGGGGGAGAATTTATGTAGCCAGATCATAAAATCTGTGTATTAGAATCGTTTTATCCCTTTCAAAGATGTAGAACCCCCAGTATCCAATGAGGAAGATGCGGCTGTTAACTATTGCCCACTGTGCATGGCTCACATGGGCTGGTTCTTCCTTTGAACCGATTATATTTCTAGCTGGCTCAAAACAATATGTCTGCAATACCAGGATTCTTTGTCCTCACTTTTGCTTCAGCTCTGATAGTAGTTTCCTATGAACAGAGAAATAATTCCTACTTACAGCCCTCAAGCCTTCTCACTGGCCTTGGGTGATTTCCACCTTGCTCCTCTTGCCTATCTTCAGTGTTCTGTCTCTCCTCCCTCTGCTGCCGTCACCTTTGATTCTTCTTATTTCCTCAAATGCCCCATGTACTTCCCATTTCCAGCTTTGGCACATCCTAGTCTCTTTGATTTAAATCCTCTTTCACTGCAGTGTTTGTTTTTGGTTTTGCTTTTAGTTTGACAAACTCTCCTTCATTCTTTAGGCCTGAGCCTATATAGCATTGCAAAACTAGATAAATTTTTTTTATGCCCATGTTCCCGTTTTTCCACTCCTACCATAGTTTGCTAAGTCCATGTCTTAGTCTGCATTATGTTGCTATAACAAAATTCCCAAGACCGGGAATTGTAGAAATAGAGTTTGATTCACATCATAGTTCTGGAGGTTGAGAGTTTTGAGGTTGAGGGACTGTACAGGCCAAGACCTTCTTTCTGAAGATTCCTGACATGGTCTAGGATGTCACATAGGGAGAGAGGCCCATACAAGAGACGTTAATAACAGACTCACTCTCCAGATAATCCACCAACTCATTAATCCATTAATATTTCAATCCATTGATGGGTTAATATTTTTGTGAAGGCAGATCCCTCAGGATTTAATCACCTCTTAAGGGTTCCACTTGATTCATCTTCTTAATTCCTCACAATAGAGATTAAATTTTAACATGAGTTTTGGTGGATACTTTCAAACCATAGCTGCCAATATCTTTTGCCCAACTCTGTTAGTACAAGATAGCATTGAACGTTCCCATCATGTTCAGTGCCATATACCAAAAATTCAGCTGTCTGTTAAGATTATAGCCATTATTCTGCCAAAAAGGTTTGCATTAAAAAGACAAATCAAAATCTGTCATTATTTGAATAAAATGAATAAAATAAAATAGTTATTTTAAACATATTACAGCTTAAAACCTTTCTAAATAGTAAATACAAAATTATGAGAAATTCCTTATAATAATTGCCCGCTAACTTACAAATACCATTTGGATTGAAAATTAGTAGAATATTATTAGCATTATTAGTATTGTTAGAATATGAACATTCTTCTTCTATTTTTTCTTGTTGCTTAGAACATAGTTTCTTCTTTACAGTAGACTAAAAAATACATAAAATAGGTAGCAAATGTTTTCAAACATTAAAACCTTTATTATAGATGGCAAAATGAACTTAAAATAGGTTGATAAGTATAATAACAGCATAAATTTAAGCAGTTATTAGAAAATGCAAAGCTGTCAATATAACTCTCTTGACTGCGCATTCCCATCTATAATATTTATATTGAAGATTTAAAACCTAGCTTGAGATTTCTGGAGCCTAAGGATGTACCTGAGAGTACCTGCTTTGCATGCAAGAAGCCCTAGGTTTGATCTCTAGAATTGAAAAAACTAAATAAAAAGATTCTTTTAAGTTAATGGAAGTAAATCAGAATTTATCAGTAATGAAAATAAATGTAAATTCAATAAGCAACAGAGATTCTAGCCCAGCAACTTGGCACATGCTATAATCCCAGCTACTTAGGAGGCTGAGGCAGGAGAATCATGAGTTCAAAGCCAGAAAAAGCCTGAGCAACTTAGTGAGAGCCTGTCTTAAAATAAAAAAGGGGCTGAGAGTGCAGCTCAGTGGTGAGCACTTGCCTAGCATTCATAAGACTTGGCGTTCCTTACCCATGTACTATGAAAACAGACAGACACACAAAAACAATAGAGAGATGTTCTTACATTGGATTTAAAAAATAAAAATGTAATAATGTTTACAAAATATAGCCTAAACATAAGCACATGAAATTATTAAAAAGAAAATTATAAGGGAAAAAGATATAGAAAAATATTAACAAAAAAACTGATTATAAAGGAATATTATAACAGATAAATCAATTTTATATAAAATATTTATTAGAATTAGTAGATTATAGTAATGCATTCAACTTATTAGAAAGCTACACAAATTCAGAGTGCAAAAAAAATTTAAATACATAAGTAAACAAATACATACATAAATAAAATAACACTACATACTATAAAGTAAAATTTAAGAAAAGCAGAGTGGAAAATTGACAAATTTGCAATTAGAATTTATAAATCCCACTGTGCCTCTCTTTTGTCTTAAATATTGATAAGTAAAATGAGCAAAATTAGGAAAGTTATAGAAAATTAGGGCAATATAATTACACTTAGGTTAAATAGACATACATAGAATTTTGTATCAATCAAATAAAGCATGTTCCTCTCAAACACACCTGGAGTAGTTTTGAAATGAATCATGAATTAGGCCCCAAATTCTGGGACACAGGGAAGAATTCATAGTCTACCATGGAAAACCGGGACCATCCCCAGTCAAAGGCATTAAAAAACCCAGCCTGGATTGCTTATGTAGGATTTCTGCAATTTTGTTTACATTTTACTTTTTGTGGGTTCTTACAATTTACCACATTTTTCATAAAAAAAAAATAATAAATCCAAAGATTAGTCTGACTGCTGCTTTTTGAAACTTAAAGAGCTTCCTTAAAAGTGAAATTGGCATTGCACAGAAAAGAATAAGCAGGGTGTTGAAAATCAGGATTGACAACAGTTGTTGTATAAAATGTTAAGAGTAATGGGGGGAGTGGATAATAGATAATTCTATTTGGGCTGCACTATATATATATATATATTTTTTTTTTTTTAGAAATTTTTAATGTACATCATAATGTGATTCATTTTGACATGCTTTTTATTGTGACAATTTTCACATATGCAATTTGATAAACATTATTCATATAGGTTACCCTTTACCCTCCCCTATGCTTCCCCCCCTCTCCCCCTATATTTGATAGTGCTTCTCTGCTACTCACAGGGTTTTGGATGGCTAATTGTTTCGAGAGTGGGCTGCCAGGTCCTTCTCCCTCGTCTGTCTTAGTCTGGAAGCTCACCTGAAGCGTGTCCATGATGGGTGGCTCTACTGGTATCTGAAATACCAGTGGCATAGGTTTCAGCATCACAGCAATATGCAAACCCCACAGCAGGACAAGCTGACAGACATATGGAGTACAAAGTGATAATTCAGTTCATATATACAGTGTGCAATTTTTAAAACTGGGTTGCTAACATTTTCATCTCTTTAAACAATACACAAAATTTTTTGATTAGTATGTATCAATAAATGGAGACATTCATGAGGTATACTATGAATTTTTAAAAATTGCGCACAGTGTAGTGGGATTTGTTGTTCAGATGTTACTTTCTATAAAAAAATTCCTTGAGAATCCTAAGTTCCTAAGAATTTATTTTTTATTCTTTATTTTGCTCATATTATCACTGTTTGCATTTATGTGTATACCGTTGCTAACTTGTATTATATGCATATTTATGTCTGGTCCTTCCATTAGAGTATACATGTGGTTTGAATTCTGGGACAATATAATCTGTTCCACACTTTATAATCAATATTTACTATAGGATCTGATGCACAGTAGATGCTTGAGAAGTAAAGAGTGAGTACAACTAAGAGTATTAAAATGCATTAAAAACCAAGAGTTTTAAAAGAGTGAACTGGATTGAAGATGGAGTTTCCAGTCTGACTTCCATGCTTATAAAATGTGATTATGGACAAATTTCTTGACTTCTCCAAGTCTCAGCTTTTGTATCTCTAAAATAAGAAAGATGGGAGTGGGGGAAGAGATATTTTCTCCTTGGAATAAAATGAAGAGGGAAATTCCCAATATATTTCAAACATCTGGTCTATAAGACAAAATACGAATGTTAGTTCAGTCCACTATGCACAGCACCACCTCTCTACCTCCTGCCAGTTGAAATAGGAGGTAGGGTTCTTCCATGATAAGAATGTTGATTTTGGTTAAATATGAGGGAGACCATTCTAACAATTATTGCTGTCCACTAGGAGATGAAACGATTCCAACAAAAAGTAGATCCCTCCCTGCCTGTGGCCTGGTTTAGAAAACAGATGATTGAAAAAAAGGAAATTCTTATTTTGAAAAGCAGATGAGGCTGGATATCCACAAAGTTTATTTTTAATTTGAAGATGGTATTAATCTAACCTTTCATAATATAAGCTGTAGTTTTATTTCTTTAGTTATTTCTCTACTGTTCTTTTAGTTGTATTGTTTCTAAATTTTGATTGCCTGCAGCCATAGCACCCTAGCATCTGATCACTCCTGATCTCAGAAGCTAAGAAGGGATGGCATGGTTAATCCACGGGTGGGAGACTGCCTGGGAATACCAAGTGATGCAGGACTGGGAGAAGGACTTTGCAATCCACTTCTGAGACAATCCACCCTTGAAAGCCCTATGAATAGCAGAGATGCACTGACATATTGCTGGGCATGGGACAGTCTTGGGGAGTGTTTCATTCTGTTGTACATAGGATTGCTGAGTCAGATCTGACTCCACTCCACCAAACAACAACAATTTTTGATATTTTGATGTATTGAGCTGTTCTGAAGAAATGCACTACATTTAAGTCTTAAAGTAAACCAGTGATGTGCTTCCATATGGTTTGCTATGGACCAGAGCTTGGTTTAAGGCAATTTGATCTTGAATCACAGTGGATAGTACTTAGATACTAAGTTTTCAAGAGTACTTTTGTCTAAGTTACTTTAGGTGCTAAGACAATAACTTCTTTTGAGGTCATCACCTCTTTTGACATCAGGATCTCAGAGAGAGAATGAAGTCGTTAATATTGAAAAGTATGCTACATAAGATTGTGAACAATTTTATGAGTCCTCAAGAGGATTTCTCAATGCAAATTTCAACATGTGAGTTTTGTTTGAAAAAAGAAGCCTTTGCACTAATGAGAATCGGATGTCACCATTCACAGAAAAAATATTTTTAAAGTGATAAGTATTGATGTTATATCTGATATTTTGTAGCATTGAAAGTTAAATTCTTGCACCTCATGTGGTGGTGCACACCTGTAATCCCAGCAGCTTGGTTCAACTCCCAGTACCGCAAAAAAAAAAAAAAAAAAAAAAAAAAAAAAAAAAAAAAAAAGTTAAATTCTTCACTATATATCACACAAAGAGTTATCAAGAGTAAATGGCAAAAACTAGAATTTCTTAAAGTTTGTTTGACAGAAAACCACATCATCAGCCTAAATATTACAGAGTGTAACAGGACTATTTAGAGTAGAACCTAGAAAACTATCCTTTTACAAATACCCCAGATTAATTATAGCAAACATCAAAGTTTTGAAATTGTCTGTAATAAAATGAAGCAGAGGACAGTATGTGAGAACATAACATTTTAAAGCATGATTCACATGGCCAGCTTCCTAAAGTAATTTAAGGAACTGAAATAGTTTCATGGATGATTCTGACCTAGAAAATACTATTTTTGAAGTATATACTTCTGTGGCAGAAGGAAAGTAATCTTTGTCTAGATGTAAGGAACTAAGTAAAAGTAAATTAGTATGGGATATTGAAAAAACAAGAAAGCTACAAAGTAGAGCTTGCCACTTTTGACAGCCATCAACTTCAAACTGGAATTATTGTTTTATTGACAATTTAACACATAATTTTTAAAAGTGCTACAGTGATAGAATTATAGAATCATATAACTGGATGAAACTTCAAAATTTACCAAGTTGAACCCTTTATTTTTATTAAATCAACATGACTAGTCCTTGTAATACTGAATTCTATTTGTTCAGAAATTGAAAGTTTGCCAAACTCAGTTCAATATTCAGACCCAAGAGTGTATTATACAAATATAACAACCCCTGGGAAAGAAAGAAGAAAAAGAGAGAAAGAAAAAGGGAGGGAGGGAGAAAGGAAGGAAGAAGGAAAAGAGGCAGGGGGTGATGAAGGACAGGAGGAAGGGATAAAGGAAGGAAAAAAAGAAGGTCAAATGCCTACCCTAATTTTCTTTCAGGAATGCAATATATAAAGTTCTTTCTCTGCTCTTTAAATACATATAGAAAGTGATGAATTTTATAGAAAACTAGGAGTCACATCTGGCAAGCTATTTTTGATTTACTGAGCTAGAAATAGCTGCAAAAATACTTCCTCTCACAGACTTGCATAATCAATCATTTGTTGCCTCCCCCTGCAGATCAACATTAGTTTTATATTATTATGTTTCCCCCACTTTCTAGCATCAAAAGGGGTCACAAAATAATTTAGTTCAATTTTAAATTCATTAAAATTAGCGATATACTTATTGAACAGTAGTTCTCTTCTAGGACTTTTCTATTTTCTACAGCCACAGTCTTTCATTAACAGCACCTTCTAATGTCATGAGCATTTTAACCCTATCCCCCACATTACCCCTCAAATGGTGGAACACCAAATAAGGCATTCTACAGTTGAGATCAAAGGAAATAAGGATAAAAATTAAGAATTAGAAGGAAACATTCAGTATTAGCAGGAAGAGTGAGAGAGGCTTAAATGACAAAGATGGGCTGAGATCTGGTAGGCGTTGAATAATTCTTCATTGTTTCTCAGGCAAAGAAATCCACACAGGTTTGAATGAACAAGACTAGGCAGAGTTAGAGAAGGGGTGACTCTTCTCTCAGAGTAGCCTTTGAATGCCAGGGTTTTGGATGTTCCAGCTGCTTAGCAAGAATGAAAGCATAAAAACTTCTTTGTCAATCTTGTCTTTGCAATAACCAGCAATATTATCTGAAAAAATTTACCTACATTCTATGGGATTGGGTTTCTTTATTTATAAAAATGGGAATAATGAGCCTTTTCTTAGAGAACTGTAGTAAAGATTTTATGATACTAACATAGTGTCCAACAAATAATAAGGAGTCAAAGCATGGACATCATGGTGGCAAGTATATACCATAAAATGTAATAAGAACATAACGTGTGTGATACGATGACAACACTGTGGTGGGAGGAACGTATATGTTTTAATGCATGTTAGGTACATAAAACATGAGAATGGATAAAAATGTATGAGGTGAACAAGTGGAGAGAAAAGTAGATTAAAATAGCAGAACAAGAGCAAACACAATTACAAAGTGGGAAGAGAGAAGAATCCTACCAAAAAGAGAAAAAATAAAAGGTCACAAGTGTAGAAGAATGAACAGCTGGCACAGGAATACAGACAGAAAGGGAACAGGAAATGTCAACAAATAAGGAGTGTTCCGTAGAGTCTAACATGTCAGGGAAACTTGAAATTATAAATATTGGAAAGTTTCTATTGAGTGGAAGCTACTGAGGATCTTTCAAAGAAGCTGGAAGGTGGGGAGAGAAATCAAACTGCAGGAGGCTCAGGAATGAATGAAGCTGAGCTACTGGAGACAGTGAACTCCCACTGCTATTCAAGGCTTGGTTGACAATGGAAGAGAGAAAGCAAGGTAATTAGAAGAGATGCTGTGTTACAGTTGGAAGAGAGCCAGGAGGAAACAGATGCCTGGATCACAGAAAGGCCTCTCTGGAAGGCTTGGGAATGTTTAGTCAGAAGGAAGTAAAAAGTGAATGAAGATAGTTACAATTTGCAAAAGGTGAAGTGGTAGAAAGTGCATCATGTCTTGACCACCAATCACAAGAAACCTGACAGCATTTTCTTACATTAGTCAGAGAAAGGGAGGAATGTAGGAAAAGGAATAGGGAAAACGAGGTGGAAGAAGAGGTGGGTATTAGCCAAAAGGGTATATTATACACACAGATTAAGTGTAAATATTATTGTTAATTGCCATCAAGTTGAGTCCAACTCATAGCAACCCAAAGTACAACAGAATGGAACATTACCTAACACTATGCCATGCCTGGCACTATTGTCAGTGCTCCTCGGCTATTCTTAGCGTTTTCAATGGCTGATTGTTTTGGGAGTGGGCTGCCAGGTCCTGCTCCCAAGACTACAGCACTCGTGTTCCCAAGTGGTCTCCCATCGAAGGACTAACCAGGCCTGACCCTGCTTAGTTTCCAGGATGTGATAATATCAGATGCCAGTGTGGTATGTCTGTGCTATTATTTGTTGTTAGGTGCCATGAAGTCAGGTGCAACTTCTAGTGACCCTGTATACAACAGAATGAAATTCTTCTGGACTGTGCCATGCCCAGCACTATGTCAGTGCTTCTCTCTATTCATAGAGGTTTCAATGGCTGATTCTTCAGGAGTGGGCTACCAGGTGCTTCTCCCATTTTTGTGGGTTGGGGATTGAGACCAGGGCCTCGGAGAGCACAGATCAAGCACTCAGCTGATTGAGCTAAACCTCAGCCCTGGTGTGGCTGTAGATAAGTATAAACATAAACTCTAATAAATGTTATTGATGGGAGGACTTAGAAGTCCACTCCTGAAGCAATCCCAAAACAATCAGCCATTGAAAACCCTATGAAGTTTTCTCTGAGTCAGACCCAACTTGATGGCACCTAACAACAACAACAATAACAAATGTTATTGAGTGTCTGCATAGTTTCCACAGGAAAAAAAAATTAAAAATACATGAGGATAAAAAGAGGTATTTAAGTTTTAAATTGACAATAAATATGTATTCTTTTCAGCATATGGTTTCTCCTCTACTTACCTCGGGGTTTAAACTAACAACCTTGTCACCCAGGGAAGAATGATGATGGTTTTGCTTTGAGAAAAATACAGCTATAGGGAAAATACTCACCAAGTGCTGTACTACAGAGAGAAGATAGAGCCCTGAAACATAAGACAGATAATGCTATCATCAGATACTAAAAGGTATATGGACACACAAACACCCCTAAATAAAAAAGTGAGATTCGCATCTTACTTGTATCTTCTATTATTTTTTATTGGAAATTTTTAATGTACACCTCAATTTGATTCATTCTGACATGCTTTTCATTGTGACATTTCCATATATACATTTTGATGTACATTATTCATATAGGTTCCCCCTTACCCTCCCGTATGCTTCCCCCCTCCCACCCTCCCCATCTAAGTCTTCTCTATCTTTTACTTGGTAATATTTTTCTATATGTCCTTGGGTTCCAGTTCTCTTTAAGGTAGAAACTTTTCCTGTACTGAACTTTGTTTTTATCTTGTCAGAACAATTGCATGCATTTTCTAGACCATTTATATTGACACCATTCTTAGCTTTTTTAATTTTTTTGTTTTATTTTGATCCGACCTTTGAATAAGGTTTTTCCTTCTTATGATTTTGATTCAGCGCCCACATGTGAGTGAGAACATGTGGTGTTTCTCTTTCTGAGCTTATGTTCGTTCACTTAAAATAATTTTCTCTAATTCCATCCATTTTGCTGTGAATTACCTTATTTCATTTTTCTTGATTGCTGAGTAGTATTCCACTGTGTATATGTACCATAGTTTTTTTATC
>VMDO01026734.1:0-26277 GCA_007922755.1 Pedetes capensis
CGGAAGCTAAGCAGGGTCGGGCCTGGTTAGTACCTGGATGGGAGACCGCCTGGGAACACCAGAAGCTGTAGGCTTGGGAGAAGGACCTGGCAACCCCCTCCCAAAAATCAATCTGCCATTGAAAACCCTATGAACAGCAGAGAAGCACTGACACTAGTGTTTCCCCTGTTGTACAGAGGGTCGCTATGAGTCGGATACCTACTCGACGGCACCTAACAACAACAACAACAAAAATTAAGTACACCTCCAGTGAACTACTCTACCTATACTTCTTATCTCAAAGATTTTCCTTTTTATAAATGAAATTATACGGTTGTTTAATGAAGTGTAGTGTTTAGGTTTGTTGTTGTTGTTAGGTGCCGTGGAGTCAGTATCTGACTCATAGTGACCCTCATAGGGTTTTCAATGGCTGACTGTTTTGGGATTGCCTTGGGAGTGGCTTGCCAGGTCCTTAGGTTTAGGGATAAGAAAGGAGTGCTGACAAGATTCATAGGTCTAAAGACTCAAAGGAACTCTTCCTAAGGAAGTCAAAGCCTGTGTTTTAACTGTAAACATGATTCATAATCTTGCTTGTGTGATTTTCTTGATTCTCAGCCAGCAGGGGTGAAGGCTTCTGTGACTTCCCATGTCCCTTTAATTTTCCCTGTCTTTCTGTCTTGCCTCATTTTGAAATTAATGGAAAGTAGACATAAACCAGACATCCAAGACAGGGAATATGATTGAAAAATTGTAGTTTATGCGTAAGTCAAATGCTTCTCAGCTATTAAAATGGATGTTTTGACCATTCTCTTTCTAACTGTGTTTCATGGAGTCCCAGGGGTGTTATGCAAGGACCTTGGGGAGGGTGTGTGTGTGTGTGTGTGTGTGTGTGTGTGTGTGTGTGTAGCTCCAAAGCTCTCATGCCCTTCTTCAGGCAGAAGAACAGAATGGTGTGAACAGTCTCTGGGAGATTCCTGCCAAAACAAGACACTTTTTTTTTTTTTTTGGCAGTACTTAGGAGTTGAACCCAGACCCTCACACATAATTTCCAAGTGTTCTATTGCTAGACTGAACCTCAAACCCACTTTTTATTTTTTATTTTTTTATTTTGAGACAGGTTCTTGCTAAGTTTTGTAGGTTGCCTCTGGCCTCAAACTTGCAATCCACCTGCCTCAGCTTCCTTAGCCACTGAGATTAGAGGAGTGTATCACTGCACATAGCCAAGACATGGATTTTAATACAAGGAAAGATGTCAGAGTTGAAATGTGAAAAAATAGAGGAACAATAAAACAGTAGAAGCACATTAAATTTACTTCTTTGGGATGGATGATGGTTTTGTTCTTTCCTCCTCAGTTTTCTCTGTCTGAGCATTTTTATCTGCCCTGCTAGGCAGATAGTGCACATACAAAGCATAACAGCAGAGAGTCCATAAAGTGGAACTCAAGATGAGAAAAGTGGGGAGGATACCTCTTTTTGGTACTGCTGGGAATCAAATTCAGGGCCTTGTACATTGCTAGGCAAGTGCTCAACCACTGAACTACACTCTCAGCCTGACAAACTTTATAATATACTAAAAAATAGCAAACGAGATATGCTAAGGAGTAGCCAGTCACATTTGACTGATTAAAGCTCTTTTTTTACTGTCTCTTTGTTTTAGAAGGTGTTGTACTTCAATTAAAATTAGTCAGATATAGGGCTAACGGTATATAGCTCAGTAGAGCATTTAATAAGCATGACTAAAACCCTAGGTTCCATCCTCAGCACACACGCATACACACACACAAATCAGAACTATACATTTATGGTGACCTGTGTTGGGGTTCAGCTCCAGTCTAGTGAGGATTTGGAGCCTTGCCTCAACACTAGGTGAATCCCAGGACTCTCGGGGCTAAAGTGAGAGCTGGTCGGTGGCACCAAAGGAGGACCTCAGGAGCCTTCTTATTACAAAAGGACAAGGGTTTTATTTAGCTGCTCCTGCAAGCAAGGACGGAACAAGGCTAAAGATGTTATAGGCACCGATGGTCTGTGCTGACCTTGACTCTCTCAGCTCGCCTTCTCTACTCTCCTCCTCCCCAGGCTTGGGGAGGAATTGGGGAGCACTTCATGTCTTGATAGTTGCCTTCAGCTCTTCAGGGCCCCTGGGCTTGACATGGCATCTTGCTAGAAGGTCTGGTTGATTGGAGATGTTAGGTATCTGGAGTAGGGTGCGATGGTCCAAGCTGATGGGTCTGGGTGGCAGGTGAAGTCAAGAGGTAAACACAAGAGGGATACTGGCAGTTGTTAGTGGTCTATTTAAATATATTCTGAGAGGGGGGTGGACAAGGGAGTGGCCAATCATGGCAGGGCTCATGCCTGGGGCAACTGCTACCAATTGCCATGCAAATAGGGGCTTGCAGTTGTGCAGTTTTGGTAGGTAGATAAAGTACAGGCTGAGACAATCAAGAGTGTTCCTCTACTGGCCAATCACAGGGGTTTGGGTGACCAATCAAAGTGGAGGTGGTCACTCCGGAGCTGGACTACTCAGGGGACATCTTGGGCTACACTGTGGGAAGGGTAGGAGTGAAGGACCAGGATGTGGGACAAAGGTGACCAGTCGACATCTTGCCCCATAGGGTCTAATGGGGGCAAAGGCCCAGGATGTAGGGCGAGGGTCACTGGCCCTGGAGGACAGAAGTCAGTCTGCCAAGTGGACAAGATGGGCTTCTCCTTTGATGGAACACTCTCTACCCTCTGAGCCTCCCATGCCCTGGAGAATAGATGTTGGCCCTCCAGGTGGACCAGATGGGCTCCTACCTCAGGGGTACACTCTAGGATTCCCCTACAGACCCGTAGTGTTAACTAACAGATCTGACCTATGAACCCAGGTGATATGTGTTACATCCAAGAGGACAGAGATCACACTATCACACTAGGCCATATGTGAAGCAAAAGGCTTTTATTATAAGCACCTTGGTGAAGGCAAGCTGGTCTTACTAAGAGGAGCAGTAGCCACCTGCTAAGGGGGAGTTATTCTTACAGAGTCCTTTGGATAAAGGAGGAGATGGGTATATGAGGAGGAGGTAGCTCTACAAAAAGGGAACTGGCTGATGCAATTCTGCTGACTTCTTGTCTCAGACTTCTTGGCCCTGGTGGTTTTTTGCTTTGGGATCTCTTGCTCAAGATGTTCTTCTTTCTGAGGTGAGTGAGTCATTTAGTTGCTCAAGATTATTTATGTACAGGTAACAGGCCATGATGACTGGGAACTTATATTCCCATCTTTTTATTATATATGTATAGAAGGGAAGAAGAAGAAGAGAGGAGTGTTGTTTCTCTTTGTCTACTTCCTGCATGGCAATGGGGTGTTGTGGACAACCCAATAAGGAAAAATTTATACGGGATCAGTTTAAGGCACAGGGGTGATACTCTCTAGCTTATAGGAGAATGTATTGTCCCACAGTTGAATTGACCATGGCCTGTATGCTGTCCTGTAGGAAATGAGAAACAAGCCGGATTAGGCAAGTATCAAGCATTAGATCCAACAGTGTCCCAAAAGGGGAAGAAGCCAGGACATCCAAAGTAGCTGAAGAAACCAAGATCCCCATGATTTTGACAACTGTTGGTTTATATTTGAGGCCTTTTCTAGGAGCTTTTTTCTCCTTTTCAGACTACTACTGATGTATTTGCATAGGAACAGCATTTTTCTCTCAGAAACATGCAGATATCTCCTTTTCCAGCAGTCAAGAGGTCTAATCCTCATTGATTTTGGAGGACTATGCTTGCAAATCAGTTTATTTGATCTTGTAGGATATTGAGATGTTGGACAATATTTTGTAAACTTTTTGCCAGTTGTTGGGACAGGTACCTGTAATATGTTATAGATGTTGTAAGCCCGCTGATTCCTGTCCCTGCACTGACAGCAATTTCCAGTTTTATTAGTAAAGGAGTAACAGCCAAGCATTTGTGCCTTATTGAGGCTGATAGAGGTACTGAAAAGGATTGGTTATTAGGGGCTATTTGGATGTCTGGAGTAGGGAAAATTAGGATACAAGTTCCTGTCCAATTGGTAGGAAGACAAAGAAAGAAGATGCCTTGATTATCTAGGCAGAAATTGTTATCAATAGAAAAGAGGAAACTTAGTACTAGAGCAGAGGAATAGGAAGTGGGTCAGAGTGTCCCAGGCAGGGGGATGAAAAGAGGAGGGTAGTTTTAAATTTTGCAAGGACAACTTGGCCTAACAAAGGAGTGGGACAGGTGTGTAGAATAAAAATGACTGGAGAGAAATGTAGGTCTTAAAGGTGCAGGATATTTCCAGAGTGAGTAATGGTTCAGAAACATGACTGTTAATACCCACAATAAAACTTCCTGATCAGCAGAGACGTCCCTGAAATCTGAGGAGGGCAGAGTAGATTGCCCAGTGTCAATAAGGAAGGACATTGGCCTACCCGCCACCATCAGAGTTATCTGTGGCTTGGAAGTTGTGATGATTGTTGTGGTGTCCAGGCCTGGGCAACCTTGGTCTTCAGTGGCAAGACCAGGGGGTTGAAAGAATTGTGGCCATTCCCCAGTTGTGCCTGTGGAGTGGATAGGGACTGGCCCTATGGGGCTTGTCCACACTCTGTCTTCAGTGTGCTTTGGAAATGGCTTGAGATTGTGTGTGTGTGTGTGTGTGTTAGGCGCTGTTGAGCCGGTATCCGACTCATAGTGACCCGCATAGGGTTTTCAATGGCTGACTGTTTCACGATTGCCTTGGGAGTGGATTGTCAGGTCCTCCCATTTTTGCAGTGCTGGGAATTGAACTCAGGACCTCAGAGACCGCAGCGCAGTGCTCTACCAACTGAGCTAAATCCCAGCCCCTGGCTTGAGATTAGGGCACTGCTTTTCCACTGAGCAGTCAGGCTGAATTTGAAAAAGAGATCCTTGTGGTTTGAGTTGTGAGCTCTTCTGTCGCCCCTGGGATGGGGCTTGGGCTGGAAAGCCCTTACTAGGGTCCCTGATGCTGGAGGCAAGCACCTGGAGGAGGAAGTAGCTTCTACAGACGAAGAACTGGCTGATGCAATTCTACTGACATCTTGCCTCAGACTCCTTGGACACTGGACGTTTTTCACCTCAGGCACCTCTGCTCAGGATGTTCTTCTTTCTGAGGTGGGTGGGTCACCTAGTTCCTCAAGATTGTTTATCTGCTAGTTGCAGGCCATGGGGGTTGGGACTTTACAATGTGCTCCCATGAAGGTCTGTGGCCAGGGAGGACACACTAATACAGAACATTTCATACGAATCTTGTGGAAACTGTTAGGTAGCTAGCTCAGGCATTACAAGTAATATGGAGGAAAATGGGACTGAAAATGGCTCCTGCCATTCTGCCATGATGAAGAAGCCACTTGGGTCTCTAAAGACATTGGAAGGACTTTTTCAAATGGATCCCACACTCTACCCAAGCCCTTGAGCCATTTACAAAACAAAGATCCTAGGCCCACATCACAATGGGTGCCTAGGGCTGATGTCACACTGGGTGTGCCCTAGTTTGAATAAAACTAGTAGGAACATGCACCTACTCTCTCCTTCTGTTCCTTTTTTTCTTCCTCTCTTTTTCTACAAGCTCTTTCTCTTTTTCTCTGCTCCTTTGCTCTTCTCTCTCCAATGACAATGTACTTGCCTCTCCTTTCTTTCAGGCCTACCATCTTCTCTGTCTATTTAAGGCACTTTTCCCTTTTAAAAGCCTGCTTATTTCTCCTGTTCTCTGGCTTCCTTGCCTTCCTCTGGGGAACAGAGACATCCTTTTGCCAATTCACCCAGGGAACGCAGATTTTTCCAAGTTCCTTTGCAGATCTACCTAAACTTCTCCACATGCCTCGGGTTTCCCCCGAGGAAACCTTTCCTTAAAGGTATACTATCTCTAATAAACCTTATCTGTACTCTTTACTGGCCTGCAGCCATACCACTGTGGCATGAGATTCCATTAGATCTTGGAAGTTAAGCAGTGTCAGGCCTGGTTAGTACTTGGATGGGAGACCCCCTGAGAACACCAGGTGCTGTAGGCTTGGGAGACAGATCCAGCCAACCCACTCCCAAAAAACAATCAGCCATTGAAAACCTTATGAATAGCAGAGAAGCACTAACTGGTGCTTTACCTATTGTATGTGTTTTTTACCTATTGTATGTGGTGTTTTACCTATTGTATGTAGGGTCACTATGAGTTGCACATCAACCCGACAGCACCTAACAACAACAACAACACTACTCTTTACTATAACTACTGTGTTGGGTATAAATTCTTTTATTCATCAAATATAGGGGTCAAGATTTTGCTGCCAGATTCATGGACCCATACTCTGGACACGCCTACTGGGGTATTCCCCACATCTCCCCAATAACACTGCTCCTCCCTAAGAATGTTGAGGAACTTCCAGAGACTGAAACTGATTGAAAAATCACTATCAAAGCATATTTTGTACATAATATAATTCCCCTTTACAAGTAATTTTTTTAAAGTAAATTTACCAAGTTGTGCAGCCATCACCATAAATCTGTTTTAGAGCCTTTTCTTTACCCAATATATCCCTCATGAACATTAACTACCAATCCTTTTTCCTCTGCCCCTGGCAGCCACTAATCTAGTTTCTGTCTTGAGAGCTTTGCCCTTCCTAGATATTTCCTCTAAATAGAATCACATATAATTTCACATGTAGTCTCTTTGGTCTGGCTTCTTTCATTGAGCATAAAGTTTTAGGGGTTCATGATGTCACAGCACTTTTCTGTAGTTTGTTCCTTTCTTCTTGCTGATATATATTTCATCAGAATGGATACACAGGTAATCTAACTCTTAAGAACGCACATTGGTATCATTTCTGCTATGGTTGGATCAGTGTCCCCAAAAGTCCATGTATTAAAGGCTTGGTCCTCAGCATGGGGTGCATTAGGAAATGGTGGAACCTTTAGGAAATGAGTTCTGGTGTGTGATATTTGGGTCACTGGGGAGATGCCTTTGAAGGGGATAGTGGAACCCCAGCCTCTTCCTCTTCCTGTCCCTCTTTCACTTCCTGCACATGGAGTGAGCAGCTTTGATCTGACACATTTTCCCTCTATGATGTGTCCCTTTGCCATAGACCTAAAAGCAACAAGGCCAATCAGTCATGGACTGGCAGCTCTGATACCATGAGCCAAAGTGAATCTTTCTCTTTATAAGTTAATTATCTCTGCTAATTTTTTAATGACAGAAAGAGGATGAATGCAATTTCCACAAAGGACACATACAAAAAGACAACTAACCTGCTGAAAATTAAGTAGAACCATAAAATGTATTTCCCAGACACTCTTTGTCATGGGAGTAGAAAGAACATTCACTTTGTAAATCACTGTCTCATCCATCTGTAACTTGAACTTTCATTTTAAAAACTAAATGTTCATTGAATTCTTGTCAACTGCTGCTAGGTTTTGATAATGGTGAATATGGTTAAGACATGATCATTGCCCTAAACAGATTCAAATTCGTGTGGGGAAATAAACACAGAACATAAGGGGAAGAACTGAAAAGTGCTGGGTGTTGGTGCCAGAGTTAAAATTCTCAATGGGTACACTGGTACACATTTTAGGGTTCTTTTAAATTCCTTTTCTAGGTTCATGGTGGGTAATCAATTATCCCATTGCACAGGAAAACCAGTTACTTTTAGGGTCAACTATTAAAGGAAAACCTTCTCCCAGATGGATTGACACAGTGTCTGCAACAATGGGCTTAAATATAAATAAGATCATGTGCCTGGAACAGAAATGAGAAGTGTTTTGATTTGCTGTACATAGGGTCACTATGAGTGAGACTCAATGGCACCTAACAACAACAACATTAAATTCCATACTAGTCACATAACTTTGGTAACCTTGATTGATGTAATTGGTCTGGTGGTGATCGTACAGTCCAGTTTCGGCAGATAAGATTCGAAGGGAATTTGCTAAGGGATGCTTCTAGGAAAGTTCTTCCCTAATGGACGAGGGACAGACCTAGCGGGCATGGAGTTTGCCCCTTTCCCTTTCTCTTTCCCTGTTCTTGCCTGGAACATGCTTGTGATGATATGAATGAAATTGACATCTTGAGACCAAGAGACATAAAACACAAAGATGGAAGTGAATTGCCAAGGATGAAGGATCTGAAATGATGGCAGGAAATGTAGTCCCTGATGGTGTCACTGAGTGGCAGTAGGTACCTGGGACCACATACTGCTAGATTTCTTATTATATGAGGAAAATAAATTTATTCTTTTATATTTTTGTGAATAGATTTTTTTGTTACTTGCTGTCCAAAGCATCCCTAAATGATGTAGTACCTTTTCAGATTCTCAGATGTTTGAAAACTTAGATGAATGGTCAACATATTTGCTGACATAACTGAAATCTTAAAACACATTCATTGATTATTTGCCCACCAAATATTTGTTAAATATCCACCAGATATCAGATCCAGTGCTAGGTTTAGGCTGAAATGGTGTTGAAAAGGAAAAACTGTATAAGGGAGTACCCCATGTAATTTCAGCACAAAGTATACAAGTGCAGGACTGAAGTCACTATGTTTACTTGTATATTTGATAAAAAATATCTTTGCATTGAGTTGAGCACAGATACAAACTGAGTACCATTCTAGGCTCTGGTCTATGATGTTCTGACTTTTAGGGTTATTTTTAGAACAATGTGCTCAGGCTAGCCCCCTCATTTTTAGAATATTGCCAAAATGAATAATCTAGAATAGATGAAGTGATCTAATCTTAGTAGGAAAAATGGGTGTTGGAGGGTGGTGAGATGAGATCTGATTTGTCTCTGGGTGTTTGTAAATCTCTGACTGGTCCACTTGACCTCACATCATTGGACACGACACTGAAGCCGGAAGGAAGGCTGTTGATAAAGATGTCCTACAGATTTTCACTGTTCTGAAAAGGAGATAAATTCCATTTTCCTTCCTGCCCAAAACTTTGTAATGAAAGAAAATAAAAAATTCTGTTTTCCTTCCAGCTCAAAACTTTGCAATGAAAAAAAAATCAGATAATTAATTAGTTAAATAATTCATTGTTTATACATTATTTCCAGTGTGTCACAATGTGTAACCAATTCTTTTCTAAATTCTTATTCCTCTAGAAATTTCTGGAGTCTTTAATATGCTGCCGTTGATTCTCTGAGGCTTTGGGTCAGAATCTATCTCTTTTCTAGCTTTTTCCTCCCTCTTCTCTTCTTTTTCCTTCCTTACATGTGGGCATTCCCTTGGTTTAATATCCAGAATTATTTTACAGTAGTATTTGGCTGGGATTTAGCTCACTTGGTAGAGTGCTGTGCTGCAGTCTCTGAGGTCCCGAGTTCAATTCCCAGCACTGCAAAAATGGGAGAAGGACCTGGCAATCCACTCCCAAGGCAATTCCGAAACAGTCAGCCATTGAAAACCCTATGAGGGTCGCTATGAGTCGGATACCGACTCCACGGCTCCTAACAACAACAACAACAACAACAACAACAACAGTATATGTTTGTTGATGTAGAAGTATATCAAAGAGCCAGATTTTTTTTTTCTTTTACATACACATTTGTGACCTCAGAAACCTCCTCATCTCTGTGTCTTCTACACTTCAGGGAATCTTTTTGTATCTTACAATCACATCATCCTGTATGGGATTTCCAGGTGAATCTTCTTAAAAGATGGTTCTTATCTTTCATTTTCCTTCCCAGAAATCTTCAGTACTTTTTTATTGCTTACAGGAATAAGTTCCATCTCCTTATCTTTGCATTACTAAATCATCTAATCGTGTCTCAACTTCCCTTTCCTGCTTTATCTCAAACTAGTCTCCTAAAAAGCCCTATTCAGTTTAAATCGATCTTTCTTGTGTTTCCCAAGCACATTTTATTTCATTTTCTCTTATCAAAAACGTTTAACAAGCCTCCTGCCTCCATTTTTGTGTTTGCTACATTTTTGCCCAGCATCCTTGGATGCCATGAATTTTGCCAGATGCAGCTCTATAAAAATCCTCTCTGCATGAGGCATGATGGTGCATGCCTTAAATCCCAGTAACTCGGGAGGTGGAGGCAGGAGGATCATGAGTTCGAAGCCAGAGGCAGCCTGTATAACTCACAAGATGCAGTCTCAAAATACAAAGAAAAAATGGGCTTAGGGGTGCAGCTCAGTGGTTGAGTGCTTGCAAAAGGCATGTGTGAGGCCCTGCATTCAATTCCTCAGTACTGAAAAACAAAACAAAACAAAATCCTCTCTGGCTCCCAGCCTAAAGCACTGATTCTCAAAGCAGTCATGGTTCATACCATTCCTGGACACATTTTATTTGATAACTGGCCTAGTCATCCACTTTTTCTAAGTATTATTTATCTTTATATATTTTCTTTCTTTGTTTCTTTGTTTCTTTCCTCCTCCTCCTCCTTCTCCTCCTCCTCCTTCTTCTCCTTCTTCTCCTCCTTCTCCTTCTCCTTCTCCTTCTTCTTCTCCTTCTCCTTCTCCTTCTTTTTCCCGTACTGGGGTTTGAACCCAGGACCTCGCACTTGCATGCTTTGCAAGTGCTGTACCACTAAGCTGCACCCACCCCCAGCCCATTCTTTTTATTTTTTTTTTCTTTTTGAGACAGAGTCTCACTAAATTGTGCAGATTGCTTGTGGTCTTGAACTTGTGATCCTCCCGCCTCTGCCTCCCGAGTCCCTGGGATTACAGGCATGAGCCACTGCACCCGGCTCTATCTTTATATATTTTCATGTCAAATGTCTGAAAAGAGAGATTAGGAACATATCTTACACTTCTCCAATGGTCTTCAGTATATAAAATGCTCTGTGTTTGTTTAACTGAACTTTACAAATACCTGATTTTCCCTACATGTTTGAATTCTTGAGCTGGAAGGAGACGTGGAATTTTGGCAGGTTGATGAGCAGGTGGATTGATTAATAGAGCCTGAATTATAGGACACTGGATCCATGAGGCTAGCTATGTACTCTACATAACAGATTTTGACTAAGTGGCTTTTACTGGTACATATTATTGAGAATGATTTATGGAGAAGGATATATAGCAGGGATGAACAGTGTGGTAACAAATATAAATATAAATATGAAACACAGTTAAAATTAACTTGTGGGAAAGTCTTTCCATAGTCTGATGGTCTTGTCAAAGTTTAAAAGCTCAGCTTCTGATTAAGACTAATGCTCCTGAGTCCTTATTCAGTCAAATTGGCAAGTCAGACTGGCAAGTTTTGATTTTTTTTTTTTTTTTTTAATTTACCAAATGCAGCATCACCTTATCCCAGTAGATGGCGCTGCTTCTATGTAGTATTTCTATTTCTATTTATTTATTTATTTATTTTTAGTGAAAAGGACCTTTCCCCTCTCGTTTGCTTTGCCCCTGCAAAGGCTGGACCCAGAATAGTAATTTAAATCTTTTACACGAGGGAAAATAGGACATTAATTATATTTCTTGATAGACAAGCATTTCAAAGAGCCAAATTGTTGTTTGTGTTCTGCTTTCATTTTAACATTTGTGACCCTTGCACCTTGAGAGCGTCTTTTGGATATTACATTCAGTGGAGACTGAGTGGACATGGGCAGGCATCTCTTCCTGCCCCTCCTCTTTGGTATAGGTTAGACTCCTGTAGACCAGATCCTTTGTCAAGGTCATTCATAAAGTCAAAGGCAGAACCAGGGTGTAACTCCTTTCGGGGGCCTTCACTGTCTAATCCTGTCTTGGACTTTATCCACCATTTAGTCAGGTTTGCATCCCACTGTGATGTGACAAAACCCAACATTGGTTTCACTCTGAAAAGATGCCAGAGGATCTTTATGGATATCCATTTGTGTGGTGATCATTTGCTTTTTCTAAGGGTCATTTATCTTTGTGTGTGTGTGTGTGTGTGTGTGTGTGTGTGTGTGTGTGTGTGTGTGTGTTGTGTGTGTGTAGGTAGGTAGGTAGAACAGGGATTTTGTAGAATTGTTGTCTCATTCTTCTTTGTAGCATCTGATCCATGGTAAGCCCTCAACAAGTACTTATTGAACCAATAATGCATGGAATGAGATGAAGAAAGAAAGAAAGTGAAGAAAGAAAGGAGAGGGTTATTGCTTTGTCACCCCTCCTCCCCCAATGATATGTACCAGTCCAAACCCCCTTACCCAAGAGATACATTAAAATGAGGCTGTTAAGGTGAATATTAACCCAACTGACTGGTGTGCTTAAAGAAGAGGAGATTTGGACAGGCAGAGAGACACCAGGGCTGTGTGTGCATGGAGGGCTGGCCTGGGGAAGAGGGAGCTAGAGGGAATCCATCTGCAAGCCCTGGTGACAGTGAAGAAATGGAGACTGAGGCATTGAGAAAAGTTGAGTATTAATTAGGAAAGATTAGGGGGGTGGGTGGGTAAGGTTGAGCTGAGTGTTGTCTTTCTTGTTTGATATGGTTTTGCTTTAAACCAGCCATGATGTCCAGAATGAAATGCAATTTGCCAGAGAGAGAACAATTAATGTAACCCTTATACCTTTAATAAATGTATATGGGTTTTTTGTTCATTTTGGTTTGAGCACTAGGGATTGGACCCAGGGCTTATGCGTGCTAGTTAAGTGCTCTACCACTAAGTTACACTCCAAGCCCAAATGTATATTATTAATACATACATACAAACATAAATACATAAATAAATAAAGGCAGCAGCCAGCCAGTAGATTAGCTAGATTGAGGTACATTACCTTGTAAATAGCCAGGAAGTAGGTGAGGAAGGGACACTAGGAAGGGACATATATACACACACCCACATGTATATACATATGTATATACATATGTATACATATATGCATACACACATATGTATATACACATACATGTATACATATACACATACATAGGTATATACACATGTATACATGTATGCACATACATATATGTACATTATATGTATATATACACATATAATTATATAATTATACACATATAGTGTATACATATGTATGTATATATATGTGTGTGTGTGTGTATACGTGTATATATGTATATATACCTGCTGGGATTTAGCTCAGTTGGTAGAGTGCTGTGCTGCAGTCTCTGAGGTCCCGAGTTCAATTCCCAGCACCACAAAAATGGGAGAAGGGCCTGGCAATCCACTCCCAAGGCAATCCCGAAACAGTCAGCCATTGAAAACCCTGTGAGGGTCACTATGAGTCGGACACCGACCCGATGGCACCTAACAACAACAACATGTATATATACCACTGAGCTACACCAGTCCCCTTATCATGACTTTTAACAATGACACGTCCTACACACTTCCCTCACACCCATTACTACTAAGTCCTACCTAGTCTCCCTTCCTCACCTGCTTCCTGGTCATTTATAAGGCCATGTACTTCAGTCTAGCTAATCTTCTGGCTGGCTGCTGCCTTTATTTATTTATTATTTACTTACTTATTAACTAATAATATACATTTGAGCTTGGAGTGTAGCTTAGTGGTAGAGTACTTATACATATGTATATACATATATGTGTATATATACATATATATGTATATATGTGTGTATATAGGTGTATATATCTCATTTAAACTTCTTGGTTTGTGGTATTTTGTTATGGCAGCCAAAGCAAATTAGTACAGGCAGCAAGGAAGAAAGGAAGGAGAAACAAAAGAGGAGAAGAAGAAAGGAAGAAAAAAGGAGAAGGAAGGGAGACGAAGAAAGAGGGAGAAAAGAAGAGAGGAGCATTGTGGGGAGTGACTCAGTGATTTGTAGCAACTCCTAATAATCAGTGACACTAGGCAGATCCTGAGATGATTCAACTTGGCTTCAAGCAATCTTATAAATAAGATGTAGAATGCTTTCTGGCCAAATGGATTACTTTATTAGCTCCTATTTCATCCTATTTTGACTTGGGCAATAAATTCCATAGTGAATTCAGTGGCTCATATATCTCAGTGAGGATAAATCTTCACCTGCCATTTGTGTTGAACCTGGCAGCTGCCCTCAGACATTACACAGCAACCTGCATTCCCTCCTCTGACATCACGGAAAGTGCCCATTCAGGAGGCAGATGGAGTATGGAAGTCTTGGGGAACAAATCCATATTCACAGTCAGAAAATTCCAGGAAATCCTAACACATGAGTTTATTAGACTGATGTCTAGAATGAGAATTAGCACTCTAAGTGGAAGCAGGGCGGAGAGATCATGGTCCAGACAGAAAGTACAGCCTCTCTTATTTCTGACTTACCCATGAATTATTGGCTTTTCTTTCTTGTGTTATATCTAATTCTAGAGGCAAAGCCCAAATGCCCTGAGTTGTATTTTCCTGATATTCCTTCAAGCTTAGTCCATCCATGGAGCAATATCTTATGTTACAGATGTCACCCTTGTCAGCTATAAAACTCATCTGCCTTGCATCCTATTCCTTCATGACCCTGAGAATTGACCAAATACATTGGTCTGAACTGAAGTGGTAACTCTTATCTTAGAGAACATATTTGATTTTTTAACAAACCCTTCCTCTCAACACAATATTTAGCTCAGGAACTAAATCCATTCTGCATAGAGATTTTTGGTATTTTGTCGTGTTGCAAGGGATGTATATTTGAATCACTTCTGCACTCCATTTGACTGGTTGCCTGCCAGTCAAACTATGCCTTGGAGGCAATGTGTTCTTGCAAATGAGGTTATATAAGAAAATCATTCATTTAGCAAACACAGTTGAGGTCCTACTAGGTGCCATGTACTATGTGAGCTGAGGCTCAAAGACCATGAAAAGATAAGCCTTGAGGGAAGAGAGAGTGCTGAGCGTTAGAACAGAGTGGCTATGGAGAGAAGCAGGTGGATTTCAGGATCCTTAAAGGGATGAACTGCTACAAATAGTAGCTTCCCAGTGCTGACACAGAGAGAGGCAGAGGAAAGAATCAAGAATGATTCCCAGACTTGTTCTGAAAACTTCTTGTTGTTAGGTGCCGTGGAGTTATATCTGATTCATAGCGACCCTCATAGGGTCTTTAATGGCTGATTATTTTGGGAGTGAGCTGCTATGTACTTCTCCCATTTTTGTGGTGCTGGGGCTTGAACCCAGGGCCTCAGAGAGCACAGAGGGGCACTCTATCAACTAAGCTAAACCCCATCCTGTTTAGTAAACTGAGTAGAATAAAGTGTAGCCATAAGGGGAACTATAGTTATACAAAAGTGTGTATGTGTATGTGTTGGCATGTACATAATGTGCCTGCACATTATGTATGATTATGCAAGGAAAGGTGAGAGTGTTGGGGGTCGGGTATGGCATATTTTCAGTTTAGGGAACTAGGTAAGCCTCAAGAGACTTCATTAGTAGCAACCAAGAGTACAGTATACATCACATTCTTTAACATAATCATACAATTCCAATTATTAAAAGACCACATGTGGTTTTCTGTTCATATTATATAAGGCCCAATATGCACAGTTCTTGTATTTCAGGCTCTTATGACTAAGGAAGGCTATATAGATAAGGACCACAGGACAAATGAGCACACACAGGGCATAGACACCGTAACATGACACATGAGAAAGATCCCCAGGGAGCCTTCCGCGGCCATCTTCATTGCTAAACATTAGCCCCAGGCTCACAAACGCAAGCAGGCCGGATGGTGGTGTGCATGCAAGTCACTCATACTTCTCTCTGATGCAGACACTGAACCTCACTTCACTTGCTTTCTCATCTACAAACACAAATTTCTAGCAGGCACTCCAGCATTCTTAACCCAATAGCTCTTTAGGACTGATGGGCAAATTTGGGAGGTGCTGCACTTGGAGATGTCTGTGAGCACAGTCAGAATGTGCCATCTGGCTCGAATCAACCTTGTCTCTGCTCTGCATCCAAGAACTGTAGACTTCCTAATGGTCCATGAGAATTGTGCTTCAATTAAACAACACAAACAAAGAGAAGGAAAACTTAGTTCTTGGTGTTCCCCAAATGGCTCTGTACCTAGCTTTGAGCCACTGGAGCAGAATGGTAGACATATTTTTAGTTATTCTATAGAGCTCTTAGTCTGCACTACATTAAACATGATTCCAAGTGATAAGACTCTTCAAGGATCTTTCCAAAAACTCATTCTGGGACTTATTAATGCTGACAAAGAAACCAAAGTAAAATGCCCAGGGTCTTGCTCTGTTTTAGAGTCTATATCTTTTGGCAAAGGGCACAAAATATTACTTAGAAGGAATTTATAATAATGATGAGCATTTATAGTTGAATCAAATTTTGAAATAATTTCATGGCTTTGATTTTTTTCTATTTCTAACAAAGGCCTTTACTGGAAAAATACACCCCAAAGA
The DNA here is from genome assembly GCA_007922755.1 of Pedetes capensis. Lineage (NCBI taxonomy): Eukaryota > Metazoa > Chordata > Mammalia > Rodentia > Pedetidae > Pedetes > Pedetes capensis. Next base: position 16,240 of record VMDO01026734.1, read on the forward strand.
AGAAAGCAGTAAAAGAATTTGACTGATAATTACTTTGTACATACAAGGTGTATGTGTCCTAGGATCCTGGGTGACCACCAGGCGGGCACATTTGAGAATACACTGCTCACCCTGAAGATGAAGGAAGACCCAGAAAAGTGACACTAAATATTGTAATTGCCTTGTGTCTTAGTCTGTTTGGACCACTTTAACAAAATAACTTAGATGAGATAATTTATAAATAACAGTATTTTATTGCTCACAGTTCTGGAGGTTGGTAAGTCTAGACTAAGGCTCTGGAAGATTCTAGCACTTGATCTTTGCTTCAAAGATGGCATCTTAAACTGGGCACAGTGGCACACACCTATAATCCCAGCGGCTCGGGAGGTGGAGGCAGGAGGATCACAAGTTTCAGACCAGAGGCAATCTGTGTAATTTAGCAAGACCCTGTCTCAAAAAGTAAAAAACGGGCTGAGGGTGCAGCTCAGTGGTCCAGCACTTGCAGAGCATGCAAGCACAAGGCACTAGGTTCAACCCCTAGTAACACACACACACACACACACACACACACACACACACAAAAAAAAAAAAAAAAGATGGCATCTTTTCTCTGGGTGTAGTGGTACATGCCTGTAATCCCAGCACTTGGGAGGCTTAAACAGCAGGATCATGAGTTTGCAGCCAGTCTTGGCTACCTATTGAGATATTGTCTCATTCCAACCCCCCCAAAAAAAAATGATGGCACATTTTTGCTGCATAGTCACATAGTGAAAGGTATGAAGCATCTCTCTTAAGCCCCTTTTATAAGGGCAAGAATCTGACTCAGGAAGGTTGCTCTCTCATGATCCAGCCACATTTCGGAGGCTCCACCTCTTAATACTATTGCATGGGGAATTGGGTATCAACATAAGAATTTTAAAGTGATAAAAATATTCATACCATAGCACTTTGTAAGAACACATATAAAGATTAAATCAAATACAATGATAAACAATACGTTAACGAAGACCTCTGAAAACACTATGCCAAAGGTCTTAAGGCCACTATGTGAAGTGAGATCATCTTTGTTAGAGGAATTGTTAACCCTATTGTCTACTGCTATGTATTCCAAGCTTGGGACATACCAGACACAAATCACATCTTGAAAAGCCCCATTCCTGATAAAGCCCCACATACTTGAGGCTTGGAGGTCTAGGCAGGCCCACTCCTGACATGTGGGAGCACAAATAGAGGCTGACAGAATTTTGGCCTAAAATGTAAAAGTTGTTAATCAAATAAATTGCTAAAGGCAGTCTGTTATGTTCCCCTGCCATTTCAGATATACCACCATAATAACATGGAAGGCCAAGTTTAAATTTTGGAATTTTACATCAGAATGTGATGGGCCTTCTCTTCTTACCTCACCCTTACTCCCACAGACACTTAATTCACTTTGTATTTGGACATCGACCTGCAATAGCTGTCCCTCAGTACCCCTTGGGTCTGCCCTGGAGAGGCAACTGAGATTGGACTCAAACTCATCACCCTTTTGCTTCAGCCTTCCGAATGCTGGGATTATAGGCATGCACCACTACACTCGGCTTTGGGCCATTCCTTTTAAGGCTACAAACAGTTTTAAAATACTCTAAGAAAGGTGTATAAGATATTTATATCACATATAGTTTGGTTCTATAAGCACAGAGTAGTCGCGAAATTCAGTGATATCAGGGATTTCTAGATATGTCACAAGGTCTTAATATTGAAAGAGATCTGAACATGTCACCTCAAAATATGCTATTTGGATATAAGGATTATGCTGAGCTGAATTGAGAAACAGCAGATAAAAGAGGAACTGTCTTCCCCCTTTCTGCTTAAGGCAGGTAGTAAATTTCAGTTTGTGCAAGTGTCCCCTTTCTCTCCACTGATGCCAAGAAGAGGGGACTACTCACCAGTGGAGATGGCACTGACTTGAGTCTGCATAACAAACCTGAGTAAGCAGCTTTATCTTTTATTAGTTTCCCCCATGTATCTACCTTCCCACAATTTACTAGTCCTAGAGCCTGCAGCTGCACCACTATGGCGTCTGATCCTGTCAGATCTCAGAAGCTAAGCAGAGTCAGGCCTGGCTAGTACTTGGAAGGGAGTACTTGTTCCCCTGCTTGGGAACACCAGGTGCTACAGGCTTGGGAGAAAGACTTGGCAAATCACCTCCAAAAAACAATCTGCCATTTAAAACTCTATGAATAGCAGAGAAGTAGTAACAATACTGTTTCGCCTGTTGTATGTAGGGTTTCAATGAGTCAGATACTGACTTGATGTCACCTAACGATAGCAACAGAAGTCTAAACCCCTTTTCCTTTATCTTATCACTTCTCCATAACCTAGTGTCCTTTGTTAAAATGGTATATAAAATCCTAGACCTAACCTTTTTTGAGATTTTCATTTCTTTCCTTCAAATTCCTCATGTGAGCACAAAATAAACCTTCTCTCCTGTTAATCTGTGTTTTGTCAGTTTAATTCACGGGCCTCCATCCCTGAACCTAAAAGAGTAGAGGAAAAGTTTTTCTTTCTGCTACAAGATCAATAAACAATTCATCTTTTCTCAAAATAAGCATCTTGAAAAATGTATCTACAAGCTGTTCTGTGATAAAGAGTTGAGTGATTTTTTTAAGTTTAGGAAACTTTCCACACTTGATCTCCCCATGGAGCATGATTGGTATCTGAAGGATCTGAGCACTTCTTCAGGAAAGAACCCCTGGAGGACTTTAGGCTACTGGAAAGTGTTTCCTGGAGAATATTTAAGTGATCTGCTCTCTGAGTGCATGCTATCGTCTTTCTATTCTATTTCCTGTATAGAATCTTCAGTAAAATCTGCAACGATTTCAAAAGCTTTGAGTTTAAGAGTGTGGATTGATGTCCTTAGAATGGATGTGAAGAGTTGCTGGCGTGTGGCAAAAGGAAGGTCTGGTTTGGGGGAACAGATGGCATGTGAGTTCTGTTGAAGGGGAGGTCAACTGGGAAGGTCGGACTCTTTTGATCCAGGTTCTTGTTCTTGTCAATAAAAAAATTTATAGATGGGTACAGCAGGCCAGTGAGCCAAAGTTCTATTTAGAAGAGAAAGTATTTGAGAAAGCAAAAGCATACATACTGGGGAGCAGAGTGGGTGACTTTGTGAGGACAGCACTGGAGATGGTTGGGGTGTTACCATTTATGATCTCTATGATCTCAGAGCTTTGATGAGGGGTGGTTTTTAATGGAGATCATCTGACTAGCCCCACCCTTTATGATACTTCATTTATGTAATGAGTTACATAACCATGCCTTGGGAGCGTGCATGTTACTGACCTGAAGCATGAGACATGCACAGTGGGGTCAATTTTCCCCTAACTTTGCACATGCCTGTGGAGTGCCACCAGTGGAAGTCCACACACAGGTCCTTTGGTGGAAGTTTTAAGAAACTAGGCATGCTCAGGGGCTTGGTAGTTGACCATGATTTTAAAGATGCAAGAGAACATCTGGGAGCACCAAGTCATTTTTCTTTCTCATTAGACAGGCCGTTTGTCTCATTGTATGTAAAATACGGAAGGGATAGTATGATGGGGGAGTTTGCCATTGTCCCTGATCCTTGACTTTCTGCTTAGTAATTCTTCCTCCATTCCATAGACAATGCAGAGTGAAATGTGCTGTACATCAAAGTGCTGTGGGAGTTGAGAGGAGACCTACCCAATGTAGGTCTGGAGGTTTGCAGAACTGACAGCTACTTAGAAATCTGGAAAGGTGAACAGGAGATATCTAGTTACTACTGCTGTGTAACAAATTACCCAAAAGCCTAGATCCTTAAAACAACCATTTCCTTCTGCTCACAATTTGTAGGGTAGGGAAATTGGGAAGGGCTTGGAAGACCAGTTCCCACTTGGAGTCTCTCTGTTTTTGTGGCTGGGCTGCAGTGCATTAGCTTCTGAGGGATACCATAATAAAGTGCCACAAACTGGATGGCTTTAAACAGCATAAGTGTATTTTCTAAGTTCTGTAGGCTAGATGTCTAAAATCAAAATGTCCACAGAACCATGCTCTTTTTAATGGATCTAGAGGCGAATCCTCCTTCCTTCTTCCTACCTTCTGGGGGTTACCAGTAAGTTTTTGCATTCTTTGGATTGTAGATGCATCCCAATCCCTAATGCATTTTTCTCCTGGACTTTTTATTTACGTGTCTCTTTCCTTATAAGGATATCAATAACTGGATTTTGGGTCTACTTAATCCAGAAAGATTCTATCTTAACTTGATTATATCTATAAAGACTCTGTTTCCAAATAAAGTCATATTCACAGATAGCAAGGTTTAGGTTTTGAGTATGGATTTTAGGGGAGAAAGGGTCGCGATACCACTCCAACAGGGCAACCACATAAGAAGATCAACTACCCTGAGGCTACCACACTGGAAAGGCCACAAGTAAGTGCTCTGGTCAAAAGCTCCTTCTGAGCTCCTGCACATCTGATTCAACTGTCAGCCCTGTGAGTAAGCCAACTTGGATCTACTGCCCAGGTCAGCTATTGTGGATTGAACTGTGATTGAAATTGGGTTAAGTTGGCATGCAATTTTCTGTAAAGATGTAAACTCAGGGAAAAAGAGAGAAACTCTCATTTCTTTCCCCATTCTTTCTTTTCCCTTTCCTATCTCTGTTTTCTTTTCTCTCTCTCTCTCTCTCTCTCTCTTTCTCTCTCTCTTTCTTTCCGTTCTTCCTGTCTTTCTTGTCTTTCTTCACTTCAAGATCTCTATCATGTAGCCCAAGCCATTAACCATTAACATTTGCATTTCATAATAGAGAATCAAGTTTAGGTACTATATATGTGTCTATCCATGATTTTAAATCACTTATGGTAGAAATGTAAGGAGTATCTTAGTTCAGGAATTTGTAAATTATAAGTCTTTAATATACATGGTAACACCAAACAAATCTAATCAGGCAAATCCAATAATTGTTTAGTTATATTATTTCAGTTTAAATGATAGAGTGCATAAAAATAATCAAATAAGTATGTTTTTGTTGTTGTTAGGTGCTGTCGAGTCGGTATCCGACTCATAGCGACCCTCTGTACAACAGGGGAAACACTATTGTCAGTGCTTCTCTGCTGTTCATAGAGTTTTCAATGGCAGATTGATTTTTGGGAGGGGGTTGCCAGGTCCTTCTCCCAAGCCTACAGCTTCTGGTGTTCCCAAGCGGTCTCCCATCCAGGTATTAACCAGGCCCGACCCTGCTTAGGTTCTGAGATCTGACGGGATCGGATGCCACAGGGCTACAGATGCAGGCAAATAAGTATATATATTGAATATTAAAGGTAATAATCTGAAGATGATGGCATTCTGGAGTAACTTTTTATTTTCTTCTTTATAATCTTCTATATTTTCCAAAATTAGCCCCATAGATACTTAATCACTTTTAGAAAATAAATTATTAGAATATATTATTACTCTTATGTTGTTTAAAAATTAGAGTCAGCATGCTATCTTATTTGTCAACAGCTCAAAAGTTAAAACTTACCTAGTGCCTTGGTATTTGTAGATTCCTTATATAAGTGGTGGTAGATTATGGAGGTTCAATAGAACATGGAAGATGGGCTAGGAAGCTGCTTTAGAGAGAATGTACAGGGAGTGCATTTTGGGGAGAAATGACATTTTACTGAGTCTTGAGGAAAAATGCATTGGCCAGTAATGAGTAGAGCCAGAGCATTCCAGGCAGAGCAAGCAACAAATTCCAGGACTTTGAGGATGGACATGTGCTCAGCCTATTTGAGAAACAGGCAGATAGTTCTTGTGGCTGAAGAGTAGTGAATGGTAGGAGAATATCCAAGGTGAGAATGGAAAGTAGAAAGTACCAATTGACCTAGATTCCCTGTGGCAGGGCTTGGCAAACTTTTTCTGCGAATTGCCAGAGAATAAATATTTTAGGGTTTATGGGCCCTACAGACTTGTGGTAACTTCATCATGCTATTGTGGTGAGAAGCAGCCATAGACAATATGCAAGTTAATGAGGATGGTTTTGTGTCAGTGGCATTTATTTCTTGATATTGTAGTTTGAATTCCATGTAATTTTCATGTATCTTTTGAATTTTTTCAATCATTTAAAAGTGGAAACTTTATTCTTAGGTCATGGGCTATACCCAAATAGGCCAGATTTGGCCATGAGCTCTAGTTTGTTGACCCCAGTTCTAAGACCATGATTAGAAGTAAGGACTTTTCCTAAGAGCAATAGGAATTTGTTGAGTTTGTTGTTTTTAAAATTCTTTTATAAAATCATTTTGGTGCTATACAGAGAGACAATGTAAGGGGCAGCAAAGGAAGCCATGAGAGTTAGGAGCAGTGGCCCTGGTGGAGGATGATGAGGCACTGAAGGAGGATGGTGAGAGTGTCTGAGCAGAGGCTGGGCAGCTGCCTGTGTGCAGAAGGGAACTTACAAGGATCTCTTCCCAGCCATGTTCCTTGGCCTGGGCTGGGCCCTCCTGTCATCTCTTCTTTATTAGAAGCCAAGTGCAAATTTCCACATTCTCTCAAGCATCTCCCTTTCCAGCTAAAAAGATGCTTGGAATTCCTGCCATTCTAGTTCCACATCTCAGTATTGGCATTGTCCCTAGAAAACTGTTAGTTGGGAGATTGATACCCTCACAAAATGAAAGAACCAAATTCTTTTTCATCTGTAATTTGTCAGATGATTTGGTTACACTGCTTGAAAGTAGAAAGTATGAGCTGAAAGAATGGAACCAAGGAAGGATGTATTTTTGGTGGGTGAAGCAAGGGAAAAACAGAGCAAAAATGTCTTCCCTTGAGCAAATTATGGCATGTGTAGCAAGGGGGAAAATATAAATAATGACTTTTAGAGACTGAACCGTGTTCTCACAAAATTCATATGTTGAAGTCAAACACCCAGTACCTCAGAAAGTAATTGTATTTAGAGATAGGGTCTTTAGAGAATTGATAAAGTTGAAACAAGGTTATGAGGGTGGGCCCTAATCCCATATGACTGATGCCAGTATAAGAATTGGAGACCAGGACACAGACAGGCACATAGGTAAGACTGTGTGAAAACAAAGAGAGAAAGCAGCTATATACTGGTGTATTAGTCAGTTCTATTACTATAACAAAATGCTGGAGTCAGAGTACCTTAAAAAAAAGAGATTTATTTAATTTAGTTCATAGTTCTGGAGATTCAAGGGCATGGCACTGGCTTCTGCTCAGCTCTGATGAAGTCCTCCTGTCAAATGGCATTACAATGGTGGGAGTGGGTGTAAGAGGGAGAGATCACATAGTGAGACAGGAGCCAGAGGGTAACTGGGGTCTCACAAGAAGAACTATGTTAATTTCTCCTGAAGGTATTCACCCAGTGACCTAATGACCTCCCACTAGGCTTTACTTCTTAAAGGTCCCATCATCTTTTAACATTGCCACACAGAGACCAAGCTACCACTGCAAGGACTCTTAGGAGACATACTCACATCACATCAAACCATAGCCACCAGCCAAGTGGGGAGGCTTTAGGAAAAACTGATCTCTTGGTCTTGGGCCTTTGGTCTTTGTAACTAGGGAAATAAATTCCTATTGGTTAAGCCATCCGGTCTGTGATATTTTGGCATGACAGTCCTAGCCAACTACTGCATTAGCCAAATGCATGAGTGGAGATACTGTTTATTGTGTAGCTGTTCTTGGAGCCAGAGGTGGTTGCTATTATAATTTTACTGGTATAAGGGCCAGGGCATTGTAACAACTTTTATGATCTTAAAATGCATTTTAAAAATATCAGTGCCTATAGAAGGAAAGAAGAAGTTATGCACTTTGTCACTGGGTACTGCAGAGTGACAGACTTAAGAAAACATCCTTAAGCTAAGTGACTCAGATTTGCCTGGCTTAACTGTCCATTTGTCAGGCTCTGCAAAATTATTGGAATAACACTGCTGTTCTTTGTCAAAAGAAAAGTAGGTCTCAGCTTAATTTTTGCCTGTTAAAGATCATTCCAGGGTACATTTGCACCATTCTTCTATTCTATTTTTAAATCTATATGGATTTTCTACATAAACTATAAAATATGCTTTCCAATTGGAGCTCTGCTTGAAATTAGGTTTGCAGAAGGCTAACCTCCTCCAAATCCCATTTTCCTATCTCACAGCTTTCCTTTTCATCAGGATAAAATAATATTTTAACTTCTTAAAAACATGTGAATGCATGGCTAAATGATTCAATTGCCTATTTGTTCTTGAGGCTACATTGAAGAAGGAAGGCAAACTGATGGGAAAGGGAAATGTACAAGCCTAGGTGGGTCATTCTCCTTTGCCTCCATTGCCTAGCTCTATCTTCTGCCCTTGTGTGTACAGCTCTGCATCCTGGGAGCTGACCTCAATGACTTGCATCACCTGACCTCTGGTCCTCCTCTTTCTGATTGCCTTGGCTCATGGGAGGCACTTGTGTATGTCATAGGTGGCAAGGGTTGGGTAGGTTGGCAGAGAAAGAGATCTGGGTCTTTATGTCCTCCTGACCCTTTCTGCCTTGCTATACTTCTGGAACTTCCCCTCCCTGTCTTTAGAGCTCCTGGTGGTTTGCTCCAGGAGCAGCATCTCCCCCTATGGCCCCATGGTCCCAGGGCTGGGAATGTCTCCTGTCTCCTCTGTTGCTAGTCCCTGGACACAACAACTTTGTTGTCTCCTTCAACTCTGCCCACAGCTTTCATTTCACTTTTCTCAGTTGAAACTTTGAGTTTAACTGTTGAGACTCTGACTGATACTGATTCGTGGTGCAGGTGGCATTTGCTTTCTTATTCTGACACGAAAAGCAGATACCACATAATTTAGCACTTTGACCTCATTTCTCTTTCTGCCTATTTTATGGAGAGGCAATATTAGATAATTCCTCCTCACTGATTTCTAAGTGAATTTTTGAATCATTAGTACATATGCATTCTTGTGGTTTTCACAGGCACTTAAGCTTTGAGAGGAAGGAGTATGGATGAAATTCCCTGTGTGAAGCAGTTACAGATGCGTATATCCAATGGCATGCTGGAAAATGTTCAAAAGCAAGCTTTGTGGAGGAGTCTGGGGGCAGAAAGTTCTGATTTGTGCCAATTGTCATTTTCTGTGATGCAGATATTTTTACCACGCTGATTTTAAACCAGCAGTGTGACATTGTTGATCGTAAGTTGGGAAGGGATGCTATCTAACTACCAACTCTTGAAAGTTGATACGAGCTGATTCCAGCACAGCACTGTTTGTTTATGCCCAGTTACAGGCAGATTGAAGTGCACATCTTTATATTACAGTGGGGATTTAATAGGTTAAAATATTACGGTAAAGCAGTCTGGAAGGTGGATGTGGGAAAAAAAGAGGGTTATTAATTAGTCAGCAGGTACACAAATAGGAAGCACAGGTGTGTTTGTACTCTCAGCGGATGGCTCAACTGCTGTTCAGTCATTCTGGGTTTCAAAGGCAGAGTAAAGGCAATCTCGTGATCTTAGAATCCTAGTACATCACAGTTTCTGAACTACTGAATATGTGGACTTATTATTTGCAAATAAAGCATCAGAGCTTGAGGTTGATTTTCTCCTTTCTCAAATCAGTTTTATTTCTAATTAGCAACATTGTTGTCGTTGTTGTTGTTGTTAGGTGCCGTCGAGTCGGATCCGACTCATAGGGACACTCGTAGGGTTTTCAATGGCTGATGGTTTTGGGATTGCCTTGGGAGTGGATTGCCAAGTCCTTCTCCCATTTTTGCGGTGCTGGGAATTGAACTTGGGACCTCAAAGACTGCAGCGCAGCGCTCTACCAACTGAGCTAAATCCCAGCCCAATTAGCAACATTAAGGTTGCTAAATATATATGTTGTTGTTGTTGTTAGGTGCCGTCGAGTCGGTATCCGACTCATAGCGACCCTCTGTACAACAGGGAAACACTATTGTCAGTGCTTCTCTGCTGTTCATAGGGTTTTCAATGGCAGATTGATTTTTGGGAGGGGGTTGCCAGGTCCTTCTCCCAAGCCTACAGCTTCTGGTGTTCCCAGGCGGTCTCCCATCCAGGTACTAACCAGGCCCGACCCTGCTTAGCT